>CAODLS011846480.1:0-10832 GCA_948243855.1 Flueggea neowawraea | reverse complement strand
GCGTGCATGTATATTTATATATGTGTTAAACTAAATTATGAAAAATATGCTTATGTTTGGAATAGTATTTAATATTTTGGTTACATCGACAAAAGTACAAGTTTACACTAATTGATTGTGCCTGTAAAAGTATAAGTATATTCTCAAATGATCTAATATTAGGTTGAACTTGTCAAATAAGTTGAAACTTCTAATAGTTCTTGTTCAACTGCATGCTTAACATGAGTTTATTGAATTACCTAAACTTGTTTGCATTCTTTTTAGAGCTTTTTCCAAGATTAAAAGAGCAAAGTTCGTTTATGACTTTATTTGAGCTTTTGTTGAGCCGAGATCGAAAAGCTTGTGAGTTTGCAAGCATTTTGACGAGCAGAACTTGAACAAGATTTTGAACTCGAGAAAGAGTTCGAATTCAAGTTTGAGTTCGAAAGATCGGACCGATTACACTCATAGGGGAAACCAAAGCTCAATATGTGGGAGACCAAACTTTGAAGTATAAAATTCAAACTCTTTTGGTGTTAACGGAGGGCCTTGCCTAATTATATACTACTCATCAAAGGCGAATCAAAATGGGTCTAGCTACCCCCGATGATATAAAATTCAAATTTAACTTTATTTTGGACTTAATAAAATCAAGTAAATAAAAATCATATATACATCAAAAAGTAATTAAAAAACATTTAATTAATTTATGTTAGAAAAAGCGGTCCATTCATAACGAGTGAATCAAACCCAGTTGATCAAGGTGTAAGCTGGAATTATGAACTGAGACCAATTGACAAGTCTAATTGAGTTGGGAATGAGATAGGCCTTAAGTAAAGCCTTTAAAGGGCTATTATAAATAAGTAAGAGAGGAAAAAGAGAAAGAAGAGAGAAAAAAAAAAGAGGAGAATAAAAGGTTTTTCCCTCTCCCTCCATTAAGAAACGCTCCTCTCCATAGAAAGAGAGAGAGACCAACGTTTCTTTCACGAAGAAGAAGTTATTCTTTTTCGCCCCCATTGAGTCTTGCATAGATCGAATGAGGCTTTTAAACTGCAAAACAGTCAAACACTTCCATCATGAACTAGACCGTGGTTTGTTAGCGAGACTAACACTGAATCCGGTCATGTTCCCTCGTTGTCTGTTGCTGTCTTCTGCTACTATTGAGGTAGGTAACATGAACCCGACTCTTTATTGTTCGGCGTATATTCCTTCAACTTAACAAACAAGAAATTAATACTCTAACTTCGTGCTGCTAGATCTTCAGAATCATATATAATAGATTTTATACAAATAGATATTAAGATTTAGTTTTGAAAATTGAATTTGATGGAGGAAAAGAGAGAAATTGTAGGAAAGATAAAGAGTGTTCTTGTTATTTATTTAAAATTGTTTTGCCTTGTTAAAGAAGTAAAAATACTCATTTCAATTTTTATTGTCAAAATTATAAAATCCACTTGAAATGTGAACTATTGAATATGAGAGACAAAGTTAACAAATTTTCTACATAGTCCATTAATTAATTAAACATTTTTTGTTTCCATTTATTAGAAAATTGCTATTGTCTTACGAAAATAATACTACTAATATATATTAATTCTCAATTTAAAGGGTAACCATAGCCACCCTTGGTCTCAATTTGTGTTCTGCTCCTGTAAGTACGCCCCCTTATATTACACAGAAAGGTCAATTTAAACAGTAGTAAAACCAATTATGCAACTCAGAAGTTGTTTTTCATAAGCTGATTTTTAGAGATGATAATGTAAACTATTTGGCAATTCTAGAACAAATCTCGTCTTTCTAAAGAGAGTGATGGCTATTGTAAGCTTTGTGTGGTAGATAGGGCTTTAAATGAGTCAAACTATTTGCGAGTTACTAGGCATTCGGCTCGATAAAAGCTCGTTTATGACTCGGTTCATTAATAAATGAGTTGAGTTTGAACAAGATTTTAAGCTCGAATCAATAAACGAGCCGATCTTGAATATCAAAAAGCTCAGTTCGAAAAACTCGTGGACATGCGCATTTATATGTTCATGAACAATGCTTGCGAACAAACTCTTTCGCAAGTTCTTTTATATATACATGTGTATATGTATATATAAATTTATATATATATACATATTATTTAATATTTGAGCCACATCAATAAAAATACAAGCTTGCACTAATCGACTGTGCCTATTAAAATACAAGTATATTCGCATAAGATCTAATATTATGTTGAACTTGTGAAACAAACTGAAACTTCTAATAATTTTTTGTTTAACTGCATCATCAACATGATTTTATTAAACGAACATAAACTTAAATGTATTCTTTTTAGAACTTTTATCCAACTTGAACTGCAATCTTGTTTACAATTTTATTTGAGTCTTTTTTTAGGTGAATTCGAAAAGCTCGCGAGCTTTGTAACGAGCCGAGTTTGAACAAGATTTTGAGCTCGAGTTTAAGCTCGAGCTCGAAAAATTTTAGTCGAGTCGAGCTTGAACACTCCAAAGTTTGGCTCGGCTCGGGTCGATTACACCCCTACTAGCCGCCACCTCCTTCACTCCAGTGCTGCCAACACACAACGTTACCACCTCCTTCGCTCCAATCCCGCTATCTCATCGCGCCATCGCTTCCATCGCTCCAGTCCCATTGCCTCATTCGCTACACTGATCACATACCGATGAGAGAGATCGACGATGAGGCAAACCAAGCCAGAGGGAGACAGATCGACGAAGACGCGAACAGAGAGAACATAAATAGATCTGCGAACGACTTGACAAAGACTAATCGAGCTGAGACGTGACGAAGACAGATCGAGCCGAGATGGACAAAGGAACAGAGAGAGAACCGAGAAAGGAGAGAGAATCGAGACAAAGAGAGAGAAATAAACAAAACAGGTGAGGAGCGCACGAATAAAGGAGGAGAAGGAGCGATGGAGGGCGACGATGATAGGCTGACCTAAGGTTTCGGGTTGCTAGGGTTGGGGGTTGTTAGGGTTTCAAGAGGAATGATATTTAGAGAGGAGAGGAGGAGAGAGAAATGAGAGTGTGACAAAGGAGAAGAGAGGGAGAAATGATAACAGATAGAAAATTTGACAAAATGAGACGATAAATTGACTTTTATCTAACTGAATGTGGTATTTTTCAACTAAATAATTAAGATTATAGTATTTGAAAAACGGAACATTAAAAAGGTTGACAATTTAATAATTAGAAAATTGATATTTATATTTGTTAAAATCAAAGGATTTATATTGGCATCTTGTATAATTAGCACTTAACTCTATTAATAGTATAGAGGCCATCCATAAGTCCCATTGAAATGAAAATAATGTAGTTATCGTTCACTTTGATTACTACCAATCCTAAAGATTCAACCTTTTAATGTTTTTGGTTTCAATTATCTTTGATATCTGTAAGTGGTAGTGGCAGTTATCTTTGCTGTATGATTATTAGCATTCTTGAAGATTAAATCTTTTTGCAAATACACACTGTTTATGTCTGAATTCGCTTTTTTTTTTGGACGAATTTGAAGGTGTCAGTCGTAATAGATGATGATGCTTAACCCACCTATTTGTTTATTAAAATTTGTCAATCTTTAGTACAAATCAGTAATACTTTTAATATTATATACTTTATATATTTTTTATGACTAAGATTTAACAATAATATCATAAGTAAATTTAATAATTTAGATGTAATCAACACATTAAAATAATTTATTGCCAACAAACATTAGATCCATATATTTTAATTTGTTGCCTCCATTTAAACCATTGAATTTAATTAAAATTTTCTATTAAATCTTAGCCATCAAAAGTAAATAAATTATATCATAACATATATAAATATACAAATGTGGAAAAAAATTGGATACTTTTATCTCTATTATTTATTTATAAATACTTCTAAGTCTTTTATTTTTAATTTTAAATTACTATAATTATTAGATAATTAATTAATTAATTAATTAAATTTAAAAATAAGATAAATCTTAAATAAAGATTAATATTGTAATGCCATTCCCTTTCCGATCAATTCTCTGTAGCGTTCCGACCAATTCTGACAAAGTATCTGGTGGAACGCCATTCAGTTTCAAATGATATTAGTTTAGTTCCAACTTGGTTCCTGAGCAATTGGGGTGATGTTTAGGTGTTTGAAGATGTTTAAGGATGCTATCTATGCAATTTTGGGTGTTGTTAGGTCTCGAAAATGATGGAATTTATGATTTTAAGTTGAAATCATGTTTGAGGTGTGAAATCACGCGCATAGAACTTGCTGGGGGTCATCTACGTGCATAGCAAGGGTATCTACACACATAGACCATGATTTAGGTTGATTTGGGGGCTGTGTACGCTGACTACGTGCGTTGTAGGAGGAGCCATGCAAGTAGATCATGATCTAGGAATGATCCATGGGCTTTCAAGTCGTCTATGTGCGTTGTAGAGGGAGCTACGCACGTAGATGTTGATCTGGGTTTGAACCAATAGTTGTTGAACACCGTCTACGTGCATTGTGTGAGGATCTACGCACGTTGAACTTCTCCTACGTGCGTAGATGGTGTACAACGCAGGTTAATGTGGCCAAAAATGCTGAAAATGAGTGGAACGCTGTGTTTTGGCGAGTTGGGTCTATAAATACCCTTTCCCCGACCTTTGTTTGTCATTTTTCACACCAAACGCTTCCAAACTCTCTAAAATCCGTCTCTCTACACTTCTCTTGGTTTCTCATTGCTTCCACTTCGAACCTTGAGGTAAGAACACATCATTAATCTCTTCTGTCTTCATTTTCGTTCATGAATTTCTCATTTAGGATTTGTGGCCGAATTTGATGTAGGGGTCAGATCTATTGATTTCTGTTGAAATGAGAGTTGAATGATGGTTGATTATGGTTGTTGGAGGTCCGAGATGCAATGATCTAACTTCGATTTTGAAGGTTTTTAAGTTTGAACAAAATGGGTTTGTTCTTGAGCTAGGGTTTTAGGTTTTGATGATTTTATTCTTAAATTTGAAGTTTTTTTTGCTATATCTTGGTAGATTATAGTTGGAAATACATGGATTTGAGTTGGATGTTGTTAATTGATGATTCATTTCTTTGGGTTAGGGAAATCTGAATTTTTTGAGGAGAATTCGTGATGATTCTGTGTTTGTTTGTTGAAAAGGATTGTAAATTCAAGTTTCTAAGGGTGATTAGAGTTGATTTGTGTGGCTGAAAACATCAGGTATCGATTAATATGAATTTTTTGTATTTTTGAGAATATTTTTCTGCCGCATGAGCGTTAGAGCTTCGATGGAAATAGGATTTCTAGCAAGGGCTTGGGTTGAGTCATGCATTGCATTGCATACATATTAAGGAATGCCACAGTACAATATCTGACTCTGTTGCAATAATTCTGTATTCAACTATGTTTGAATTCCGAGACGACCAATCCTTCACCAGTGGATCTCAATTGGATTATTAGCTCGGTGTCCAGGTGAGTGGATGACAACTTCAGACACATAGGTTGTATCTTCTAAAATTTTATGTTTTTGACATGTCTGGACTTGGCATGTAATCTGAATTAATTAAAGGATAGAAAATCCTAAAAATTTGATTTGTGTGAAAATTCACTGTGAAAAATAAATTTTCTCTGGGAATTTTGATGGTTTCTGAAAATAAATATTATATTTTAATATTTATTACAAATTTTGAGAATAAACATTCTATTATGGATTTCAAGGTATCCTTTGTAGAAAATGTTCCTTTGGATTTAAGAATATTGTTTGAAACAATTGTTTTGTTTTGAAATAAGTGAAGTTTCTGTACTAAGAACCTTGTTTCTAAAAAATCAAATGTATTTTCTAATAAATATTTTGTCTGATCGTTTGATATATTTTGGTGAATAATTTGTCTGTTCTATATGCTACATATTTGAATATTTTTAAATAAATATTTCAATATATTTTCGGCAAAATATTTTGATTTGGGACACCCAGCTACGGGGTAGCGTAGCTTTGATACACTGGTGCTGTATCATTTGCCTAAGTGGTTATACTCTGTACCTAAGTGGCTTATACTTGCCTTAGTGGCTATACCTTCATGCCTAAGTAGCTATTATTGAGTCCAGTTGACTCTACATATTTGATTCTAGTCTCGTTAAAGCTTGTTACCTTTCTTTGAAAATATTTTGGAAAGATAAACACGATTTTTGAAAAAAAAATTGATGGGAAAATATTTCGGCTATTTCGAATTTTGAAAATTAAATATTCTTATTCAATTTATTTATTTAATTAATTAGGGTGATTGTCTATTATCTGACTTGTTTGCGAAGGATTTTGAAATGGTTTTCATAAATATTATTATTCAGTATATAGTGTGTATACGTACATACACTTATATCTACATGTGATCTATTTTGAATTGTTTTCAAACGGTTTTTGTGAGGCTCAGAGCCGCTATAGAGTGTTATATCTCACTGGGTTTTTACCCCCTTCTTTTTCCTTGTTTATTTTTACTTCATCTTTCAGGTGTTCTTGATAGCGGTCGTTTGATCTTCTGCGCTCAATGAGGTACTCTTGTCAACAGTGCATGCCCTATTGTTCGGGTCCAAATTTCTGCTATATTAGATGCTCTACACCGAGCAGTGGGTTATGAAATATGTTTATGATATATATATATATATCACAACAAGAAAAATCCTCAATTACGACAAAATTGTTGCGAACAATATTTTGTCGTTGCAATTTTGCAACGAATTGCTCGCAAAAATCTGCGTTGACCATTTTGCAACCAATGTCGTCGCAATACTTTTGCATCAAAAACGTTTTCGTCGCAAAAATTGGCGGGAAGCTTCCCGACAACCTTTTTGCGACAAAAAATATTTGCGTCACAAAACGTTGCGACAACATTCCAGCTCGTTGCAAAATTTGGGCCAAAAAAGTAATTTTGTCGCAAAAGTTTCCACAAAAATCCTTTCGTCGTAAAGTTTTGAGACAAAATCACTTTGTCACAAATTTTTTGCGACGAAATAATATTTGGTTGCAAATTTTGGAGACCAATTCATCGCAAACCAATTAATTGCATATTTGATGAATTAATTGTTTCATTACAAATATTCAAGCTCCTAATTTTCATTAATATAACAAATTGATTGTTTGTGTTGTTATTTTTCTTAAAATTTTACCCAATTTTTTAAATTTACTCGATTGCTCGTAATTTAAAGAGTAAAACGTGTATGAATTGTCTAATGGAATGCATTATTGAAAGATTTTATTTAAGAAATTAATTGTTTCATTAAAATATTCACGCTCTGAATTTTCATTAATATAACAAATGAATTGTTTGTTGGAAATTACTCGATTGTTTTCAATTTAATAAGACAAAGATATATGATTGTATTTCATGCAATTGTAAAAATTTCACCCAAATTTTTAAAAGCTCTCAATTGTTTTCAAATTGGACAATGTAATCGTGCATTAATTAAGTTGTTTGTCTAAGGGAATATATTATAAATTGGCATATAATTATGTTCATTAGCATAACATATAAATTAATCACTAATTTGAGATTTTTTTATATTTAGAACGTGTTAATTGATTGAGCCAACGTATAATATATACGCATATATATATTTTTCACCCAATTATTAAAATTTACATAATTGTGTAATTGAATTTAAGGGAAATGGAGATTTGCGACCAATTCGTCACAAAATTAAAAAACTTGAGACGAATTGGTCGCTAATTGAATTTAAGGGAAATGGAGATTTGCGACCAATTCATCACAAAATTAAAAACTTAAGACGAATTGGTCGCTATTTTGCGATTGCAATCAATTTGTCTCAATTTTTTTTTAAATTTCTCTTTCCGAAATTTAAGCTCTTAAGCTTTATTAATATAACAAATTAATTGTTTGTGATGTTGCAATTGTAAAAATTTCAGCCAATTTTTTAAAAGATCTCAATTTTTTTTCAATTGGACAATATAATCGTGCATTAATTAATTTGTTTGTCTAAGGGAATGCATTATAAATTGGCATATAATTATGTTCATTAGCATAACATATAAATTAATCACTAATTTGAGATTTTTTTACATTTAGAACATGTTAATTGATTGAGCCAACATATTATATATACGCATATATATTTTTCACCCAATTTTTAAAATTTACATAATTATTTAATTGAATTTAAGGGAAATGGAGATTTGCAACCAATTTGTTGCAAAATTAAAAAAAAAAGTGCGACGAATTGGTCACTAAATTTGCAACCAATTCGTCGCAATCCATTTTAAAAATTCAATATTTACCCTAAAAATTTCTTAATAATTAATTAGAATATAATATTTTCTAATTAGAATAAGAGAATCAAAACTAGGGACAAATTTACACAAAATTAATTTGTTGTATTAATTTAAATAAAAAGCTTGAATATCTTTAATAAAGCAATTCAATTGTAAATGATCGATCAAAACTAGGGGAAAATTTACACACAATTAATTTGTTGTATTAATTTAAATAAAAAGTTTGAATATTTTTAATAAAGCAATTAATTTGTAAATAATCAATTAATTTTTATAATATATTGCGACAAATTGGCCGCTAATTTGCCACCAATTCGTTGCAAACCATTTTAAAAATTCAATATTTACCCTAACAATTTACACAAAATTTACCCTAACAATTAATTAGAATACAATATTTTCTAATTAGAATAACATAATCAAAACCAGGGGAAATTTACACACAATTAATTTGTTGTATTAATTTAAATAAAAAGCTTGAATATTTTTAATGAAGCAATTAATTTGTAAATGATAATTAGTTTTTACAATGGATTGCGACGAATTGGTTGCTAATTTTGCAACCAATTCATGGCAAAAATGGATGTTGCCGCGAATTGGTCACTAAATTTGCAACCAATTCGTCACAAACCATCTTCAAAATTCAGTATTTACCCTAACAATTTCTTAACAATTAATTAAAATGCAATATTTTCTAATTAGAATAAGAGAATCAAAACTAGGGGAAAATTTATACACAAGTAATTTGTTATATTAATTTAAGTCTAATAATTTCTTAACAATTAAGTTTCCCCCAATTTTTTATTCTTTATTCTAATTAGAATGCATTGAACCAATGTGGTGTGTGTATATATATATAAATACAAAAATTGTACATTATCATATGACATTAAATTTAAAATAAAATTAATTTAAGGTTATATTCTTCAATTTTCACCGAATTAGTGAAAACTTAGTACCAAAAAATATTTTAAAATTGATTAATTTTTAATATTAAAATTAATTATATTATAACATTAATTTTAAATACTATTGGTAAGGAATTTTGTTTTGCGACGAACTGGTCACATTTTTACCTAAGATTGCGACCAATTCGTCTCAAGAAAGAATTTTTTTGGGGGAAATTTCGAATTTTGAGTTTTTTTTTGCGACGAATTGGTCGCAATCGTCCCAATTTTAGCTCAGGTTGCGACAAATTCGTCGCAAAGTTTTGCTCTTTTATAAGCCCAACAGATCATTCTGGACAAATACTCTCTATCTCTCTAACTCCACATTCTTCCTAATTCCTCTAACACGCTCTCTCTCTCGCCCTGCTCCTCTCAATCCGACGCTCTCTCTCACTCTTACTGCCTCCCAAATCCGCTCTTTTCCCCCTCAATCCCTCCACTCTCCCGCGTCGCGCTCTGTCCCGTGGACGCGTTCACACGTTCTGCCGATTAGCTGCCGATTCAGTATCTACTTTGGTTCATTTTTGCTTTCCCTTTTTTTTTTTTATCTTTTTCCCATATTTTTTTTTAATATATGATATTAACTTGATGGTTATTATCATTTTTGTTTTTTGGAGTGTTGAGGGGAGTAGATTGTTAATTTTTTCATAAACAAAAAAATAAAGTTTGTAATTGGAGGAATAAAGTAACATGCCATGTTTTAAGGTTGTGGGTTCGATGGGGAGGAAGAATTCAGGTGGTTTGGTTGAGGTCTTGTAAATTCCTATTCTGTATTCGGGACTGATAGTGGTATCTAATGATCTGGTTTTGTTAAATGGAAAATGTTCATAAACACTTGTCATCTCATGCATCTAATGTTCTGGTTTTGTTAAATGGAAAATGCTCATTTGTGAAATGTTAAATTGTGTCATTGATGTGTATTTTCTTGTAACAATATTTTCTGTTCTCTCCAAATCACAAGTTCCCAGTAGATAATTATTTGATTACTGGTTGGCGTAGTTCTCGTTGTAGTGCTATGTACTTGCAAGTAGTGGATTATTTTAACGAGTTAACATAAGCATTTTCTTGCTCTCAATAGTCGATATTCATTACTGAAAATAGGTTCAATATTTGTAGAATTTATTATATTTTGCATTATTGAATGTTGAATTTATTATATTTTCCATTGTTTATTTGGTATTATACTAAATTGGGCATACATTTTTCAACTCATTGTTTAACAGAAGCAAAAGCAAACTCCCCAAATGTGGAGAAACGAAAGCATGCATTCAAAGCAGAAGAAGATGACTCTGCTACAAGCAGCTAATATAAGTATCGAGAAACTAGCGCGAGTGGCCATCAAGCACGGGCTTTATACGTTTTTGCAGCAAAATGTTCCCTCTCTTGATGATAACGTCTAACAATTACTGAATTTGGGTTTTTGGTTATTGAATTGATTTTATTTTTTGTTTTTTTGGTTTGCGAATGGAAAGATAATGACTTCAAAATTAAAAGTTTGTGTCAAGAAAAATATCTAGAATTGAAATTTCAGATTGATGACATTGAGTAGTTTTGCGTTTCTGAGCGTTGTTGATTTACTTTTGTTGTAAGCTCATATTTCTGGTCCAAAAAAAAAACGTTTCGAATTGATTCCTTGTTGG
>CAODLS011846426.1:0-10462 GCA_948243855.1 Flueggea neowawraea | reverse complement strand
TTTGGTCTATAATCACGGCTAAGAGTTTGCGGCGCAGAACTGAGTTCGAATCGGTGCGCTAGGAACACTTTTATGGAGCTAGGCGTTTAGGGTTTTTGGCAATAAGAATGGAAGCAAGGGTAGCAACGTTTTGCCCACCCTATGCACGACTTAGGATCCAAAAAATTAACTTAAAATACCCTTAAATACCTTAGCCCAAATAGGGATAGGGTTTGCTAAACACCTCATACAATATCTCCATGATTCTAGCACAAATCAAGTGAGATATCTTCCTATCTTGCAGGAAGATATTCCAAATCCTTTTGGGACTCATTATGGACGACCATATAATCCTTATTGGTAGAAATTAAATCGATTCTTACACTAGGAATGTGCTTAATTAACCCTAATTAACTTGGACTTAATGAGTTTTGAGCTTCTACCCATTAAACAAGTATAAGCGCAATATCTGCAAGCCTGTTGCAATATTTATTCAAGTCCAACAAGGATTTGTAATTTTATTCAATTGTCCAATAATTAAATAAACATGGAGAATCCTAATTTAATTATAATTATCCCGAGATTTCCTTAATCAAATTAGGAGTACTCACTATTGCGCTCTAAATCTTTAAACTTGACACAAACTAGTCAAACTAGTTTTGTCATTTCTCAAATCCTATTCATAATAGGAATCCTACCATAATTAGGCATCCTAATTGCATTAGGACTCTCAACATTGATGATGATCCTAGTGTTGTAATTAGTTCTATTGAAATATAAGACGATCATCAGTTTCCATTTCAGAACTTATCCTAGTTACACTAGGACTCCCATTTCAATTAGAATTCTTAGTCAACATAGGACTCTCATATGAAATGAGATTTTTGAGTTTCTAAATTAATTAGGTATCATCTTAAGGTATCCTATACATTTAGGTCACCTCTTTGAAAATGTTCATCTATGAGTCAAAACAAGATTGCTCACTTGAACGTTATTCATCTCATGAATAAAGTTATCCCTACAATGTGTTATTGTGTGTGACTCTCTGGGCCCTCATTCACGAAGGTAGTAACCTAGGATTTGACTCCTAAATTACTTGGTAAGATTGAGCCCTAGCTAGCCATCATACCTCCTAGTAAACTCGAGTTGTCGTGGAGCGACTTATGACTGTAATGAAAGATTACCGTGTAATTCGGTCCCTTGTCATTTTATGTCTCTTCGAGTATAGAGCATGGAAAGTGTCAACCCCTTACCTCGAAAGAATTCATCAATCACCAAGTTAAGAGAAACTACACCAAATCGATTGAACTTCGTAAGTTTCGACCAATTAGACCATGTCCATGGATTTAAGTTCTATTTACTCAATTGATAGGCCCAATGAGACACTTCCCTCATATTAATAAGGGTGACAATTCTATCTTGACCACACACTATACTCAAATGTTTCCTGATGCAACCCAACCTTCACCTTTTTAGCAACCTTAATTAGGTTACGTAGAATGGGATTAAAGTTATATGACTAGACATTAGCATTGTCGTGGTGATCTCAAGTCAAAGGACTAGTTACACCATCTTCCATAGTTGAGAGTTATCCATTAACACTCAAGTAATTTACCATATGGTCTCTTAATAGTGGGTCAGTCCAGCACCCACATTAACGCTTAACTGTGCGCCGACACGTTTGGCACATAACTATTTTTCATGGGGAGATGAAACCAACCAAACCATGCAATAGCCTTGCTGATTGTCGATGCTCAATACCGACAATTGTTGACTATGGACATTTACATATATTGTTTAAGTACCGATGTGTTCCCCACAACCCATAGTACACAAGGTGTGAACCTACTATATCATGAACATCGTTTTGTTTATCTAATCATACCAACCAAAATGATTCTCCTATCCTATTAATTAGCAAAACAAAAACATGCCTTTTATATTTTGTTGTTGAAACCTATATGGTGCCTTTAATGGTTGGCTCCTAGGGCACCTACACGAACAGTTGCTCCTATAACAGTCGCTCACATCGCTCCACTTGGCTCATCGTCTTTAAGAGCGAGCGACATGTCAAGATTGTTGATGCAGGCCCATGTAGTCACTGATGTATGCTAAATTTACAAATTAATTCAAGCAAGAATGCATCTATTTTTATCCTATAAATCATTCTTTTGTGGTGTAATTCATACGATGTTTGTAGGATGATTTAATTTGGAGAATAATGAGTGGAAAAAGGTGCAAAAGATATGCAAAATGAAAAGGCCCCAAGAAAACCCATGAAAATATGAAGAAAATGAAGATTTCATGGAGAAAAGGGGTGTCACGGCCGTGACAAGCAAAATTTGGGTGCATTTTTTAGGCAGAAGGTTGTCACGACCATGACACCCATTTGTCACGGCTGCAACACTGTTCACACGGGGGGCACTATTCACTTTTTACTGTTCACAGACAAAATTCGTCACGGTCGTGACACTGTTCACGAAGGTGAGAGAAAGTAACGGAAAAGGGCCAACTTGTGGGGACCAAAACACTTCTCAAGTGCATTTCTAACAGACTTTTGCTAGGGTTTGTGGGGACCAAAAGAACTATAAAAGCCCCTCTTAAATTCATTTTTAGAAACCTGGGACATTTGTATATTAAAGAAGAGAATCATTCTCTTTCAATTTCCAAGGAGGATTCAAGGCATTGAAAAGGAGAGAGAGAAGATGATTGAAGAGGCTTACATCATCCATTGAGACACGTTTTCTTCTTCTCTTTTTATTTCCTTTTTCTTTGTTTAGAATCATGTTTAGGTTTTATCTTTACTGCTCTATGCCTAGCTTTGTAAATATGCTAGCTTAGATTCTATGTTGGGATGTAAAGATGTGAACCTTGGATTTATGTTGCTTTAATGGATGATTATTGTTATGGGTTTCATGTTTTTAATGTTATATCTACTATTTTGTTGCTTTAATTGTTAAATCTATTGATGGTGATGATTTTATGACTTGTTGATTATTGAATGATGTTAAGATTCGCAACCTTAATGTTGTTTTTGACACACCTAAGTGATGAATTGAGAGATGAAGCTTGGGTTAGGTCATAAGCATAGAACTTGTGTAGTTTTAGGATAAAAATATACCTATGCCTAAAAGGTGTTCGATGAATTCTCCAATGATCCTAATGAGCCTAATTTGACTAAGTAAGGCCGAAAGGACCCACCTAGAGAGTGTAGACACTACTTGAGTGATCTTGAGAGAGGCATTGGGTGATATTTGTAGAGAGAACACTCACACCCAATGTTTTAAAACCCAATTTCATTCATTATTGTAACTAAATCCTTGGTTTTATCTTAAAAGCCCTAACGTTTTCCAATTATTGAGTACTTGCATTTCGGTTTTTTGCTTGTTTTAATTACAAAACCCAAAAAACAAAACAACTTGATGCTTTTATTTGCTTTTCTCTTTTTAATTGACCACAATTAGACACATTCCTTGTGGATTCGACACCCTAGGGTACTTTTAAGGTTTTTATTACTGCAATCGACTATTGTGCACCTGCAATAGACCACAATCAGTCACTCACATAATCGTCACTCCCATCACTCCACTTGGCTCATCGTTTTAAGAGCGAACGACATGCCAAAATTGTTGATGCAGGACCCATGTCGTTCACCTATTTCGTATTCCAGGATTAAACGATGTGTCAAAGTTGCTGATGCAGGACCCATGTTGTTCAATCCACCAGTCATTCATTCACATCATGTCGCCCACCACGAGCACCTCCAAAATTGAACAACCCTTCAACAGTCTTTCTCCCACCACAAACCCATTCGCCTCCGGCATCCTCCAGCCACTATTTGATCATCTTCACACTGCAACAAAAAAAAAGGGGGAGAGACACAAAACCGAGATGATAGGAACCGAAGCTTCACCAATTTTGTTGGTGTTACAATTCGGAGGCAATAATAAGAGGCAAGCTTGATGCAATATCTGTTTGCTTCTTGGAAAGAACCTAAAAAAATGTTAATCAGAGCAACAAAATCAATCCAGAAGAAGTTGCAGCGACATGTGAATACAAGCAACAAAAAAAAAATGCATGCATGGCGTCTGAAACATGCAAAGCGTGAAAGAGAAAGCAATAGCAACATTTTTGCATGGCTGGCGGTGCATATGGCGTGTGATTAAAGAAAAGATATTTTGCATGGCAAACATGCATAACAGGAGAAGCTCGTTTGACACGGAACAATTGATTTAAATCTCTCTAAGATGGCATTCGCATGATTTTGCTACCAAGACTGTTATTTTGGTTTGAATTCTTATGACATAGGCATAGACGTATCACGAACACAGGCAAAACATGAAGCTAAACAATGCAAAGTCCTTGACTACAATCAAGAAAATCAAATTAAAAAGAAGAGAACGATGACCTTACTGACAACAGAGGGAATACAAGATCACCACGAATCGGAGCTACCTCGGAGAAACAACAAATTGGACCTAAAAAAAAAGAGAGAAAAAAAATACATCACAGTGGCGTTAGAGAAGAATTGCAGTCAAGAGAAGGAAGGGAACAATGAAACTAAATAATAAAATATGACACTTACTATGGTTAAGGATGATACGATTGAGTTGGTTTCTGAACATAAAGAGGTAGAATTGGAGAATGAGAAAAAAAAAACATGCAATAGATGTTACAACGTGGCAATGGCATGGATCTATTCAGATAGGTATGCTGCAGGCGAAAATTACAGATTTGTATTAAAAATGTCATTTTTTTAAAATAACATATAAGTTTAAAAGTATTAAAAATATGTTTATCACATATCAAAAATACTATTTTTTAAAAAATATTGAGAAATTGCTGTATTTTCGCGAGAACTTGAGTTTTGTGAGAAATTAATTTTTTCGTGAGAAATTGATTTTTTTCCTAAAAATTATTCTTAATCCAAATTGTGTTTTGGATTCACAATGGTTCAAAATAAAATACACAATTTATATTTTAAAAAAAAAATTGTAAACAATTTTTTTTTTATTTTTCTAAAAAATTTAAATGAATTTTCTTTAAAAAATATATTTTTTTCAGGGTAGATTTTGACGTTCACAATAGTTCGTAAAATAGTGTATATTATATTGTACATTATTGTGACCACTGTGAACCCTTTTAAATGGTTCACAACGGTTCATAAATAGAGTACACATATCATATTTTTTAATTCTAAATAATTTTTTTAATTTCTGGCGTTCACAATAGTTCACAAAATAGTGTAAATTATATTGTACATTAGTGAACTATTGTGAACCATTTTAAACGGTTCACAAATAGAGTACACAATTTATATTTTTTAATTTTAAATAAATTTTATTTTTTTGATGTTTACAATGGTTTCACAAAATAGTTTACATTCTAAATTTTGAAGTTCACAATAGTTCACACAATCTAAATTTTTTTAAAAAAGTTTAAATGTTTTTTATTTGAAATATTCAACAAATTTTTCCTTGGAAATATTTTTTTAAGTGGTTTTGAGGTTCACACTGGTTCACAAACGGTGTGCATACATTATTGTGAACAATTGTGAACAAAAAATAATAATAGTTCACAAAAAGTCAAAACCCTAGGGTTCCAGCCACACCGTTGTTGTCGTCGCTGTCTGTTCGTGTCGCGTCGCCTCCTCGTCCATTCGCGGTGTCGTCCTCCTCTATTCGTCTCCAATGCACCATCGTTGCTTCCTTTTCTCTAGTCGCATCTCAGATCGCATGAATCTCTCTAGTTATGTTCGTTGTCCTCCTCCGTTCTTCTCCAGTCGCATCTCATTTCCTCTTCTCCGTCGCGCCTTTAGACGACAGAGCGAGACAGAACCGAGAGAGCCGAGGGGGGAGAGAGAGAGAGGAACAGGTGAGAGAGTGGCGAAAAGAGAAGGAGAGGAGCAACAGAGGTAGTGGTTAGGGTGGCGGCACGACAAATTAGGGTTTGGGGTGGGGTGGCTAGGGTTTGCGGTGGGAGAAAGAGTGAGACCGAGAAAAACTAGAGAGAGAGAGAGAAAATTGAAGAGAGAGAAATAATTAAATAAATAAAATAAAAAATTAAAATTTATATAAAAATGAATGTGACATTTTTAAAACTTAATTTCAAACATGTGGCATTTTTAAAAAGCAAACATAAAAATTGGCATTTCTATAGGATTGAATTATATGTTGATATTTTTTAAAATGATGGTCAAAAAATTGACAACCTCCGTAATTAGCACATTTTACTTGGATTGAAACTACAAATTCTCTTCTTTGGTCCTCGTATTGTTAAGGAACCCGAAGATTAGTCCTCTCGACATACCCAATTATTCATAAAAGCTCCTTTGTACTAGATACTCCGACAAATGCAAAATTCCCGAGATATTCGAAACTGAAAAACATGAAAAATGTGGATACACAAAAAATCACTTATGCATATCTTCGAGAGAATCGAAGATAAAAGTAGAGAGCAATTGGTGTAATCTAGTCCAACACTCAAAAGCCCAAACAAGAATACCACATTCTAGACAGACAATTCACGTGTTTATTATAGACAACTGGCTACAGTCAACAAGTAGAACAAGTCAAGCGTGCTTTAAGGGATTGTTGATATCCCAAAGATTAGATCGTAATACTCTCTTGTCAAACTTGTCTTATCTCCACTATAAATAGGAGCCTCACTTACCTATTGAGATACATTTTTACTACTCATAAGCTGTACTAAAATTCTGTAAAAATTCTAACTTGAGCATCAGAGTACTTGCGAGAAACACCTCTTCGTCCTCTGATCGTCTTCTTTGTGTAAGGTTATTCGCGCTCACATGACTGAGGTGGTAAAAACATCGTTGCTGAACCGAAACAACAATATATAAATGATGTCACCCTAAAATTCTTTCTGTGTCCATCACTGGCAACATATATATGTCTACATGTCCAAATACATATATTTATGTTGAGCTCATGTCGCAAGTACAAATATCCAACACCATCCCTTTAAGCCACCACCACAACGTGGTATTAGTGCCATATTGGCAATGCATATTAAGTGCTAGGTGAAAAAAATTGATGACTAAATCGATTTGATTCAAATTACAAAGGTCAAAATTTTTAAATTTATTTTTAAAAAGGACGGAGAGAAGCCCACGCGGAACATAAACTTGAGTTTTTTTTTTCAAGTAATTATCCTTATTATAATCTTATAATCAAAAGTAGAGATTATTGAGAACTGAACCGAGTGATGTGAAAAGACTACCCCAATCTCAGTTCAAAAAAAAAAAGACTACCCCAGTCAAAGCTGTTTCCATCGATGTTTTGGCAGTTTATAAATGAGGTTTTAAGTTTACCCACTCATTGTGGCCATGCTTTCAACATTTTTTTCTTCTAACAAGTTATATGAAATAAGTGAAAAGCATGTTTGAAAATTATGAACTCGCCTTGGAAATTAAATACTTTTTTCGCGTAGTGTTTTTGTCACTATTGAACACTCTCTTGTCCTCACATCGGATGTCTTTTTTTTTTTTTTTGAAATCACATCGGATAGTCTTTTTAGGAAATACATTTGAAATCTAAATTTTCTAAGTCTGACTTTTCAATTTAACTAATCAAAAACAGACAATTATTAATAAATTCTACGCAAGAATTACATAAAAAATGAACTACTCTTTCGTCTCACAAAAATTATTTATTATTTCTTTTTATAATGTTCCAAAAAGTTTCAGTTAACCAGACTATACTAACCAACCCATCTACCATCAATAGAGGTACTCTCTCTCTCTCTCTCAACTTTTCCAAAAACATAGCTCTACCGCCGTTGGTTTTGATTAGCCCTCAGTGGCTTCATCCTACTCTCCACCGTCGGCCTCCTTGGTCGATGGTGGATGAGGTCTTCTTTGTTGTATTTGGGTTTTCTTCCAATAATCTCCTCCCTTTTGGTTCCTTGGTTTTGCTCTCTGATGTCTCTGTTCCTTTGGGTGGTCGACGGCAGTTTCGGCGTCGCTGCTGGTGGAGGACGGTGGTGGTTGGCTGGGTCGTTGTTGTTGGGTCTGGATTTGGGAGTTTCTTCCTTCCTAGATCTAGTCTTCTTCCTTCCTGTTGTGTTGCGGTTTGGTTAACGACTTCCTTAGCGGGATGTGCTCCTATTTGTTGCGCCAATTGCACTTTCGCATTTACAACAGAGGCAAAGGCCATTGTCGGTGAATCCATTTGTGTGTCTAAACTTTCTGCCTTAGGCAGTAGTTATATTCACTTTTATTTAGCGATTTTTGTTGTATTTATCTGTGGTGTTATTGCTCGCCTGATCATTGGGTGTCTGTCTCTGCCAATATGTGTTGCATTCTGTTGTTGTGTTGTGATCGCTGTAATATTGAATATTTGGGTTGAATACAACACTTCATTACCGACAAAAAAAAATATTGTCACCTTTCTAAAACAAATTTGATTTTTTGTTCTATTTTTATTTTTACCCCTCATTAATGGATGAAGAATTTTTTATATCCAACAAAATTCTAACCATATTTATTATATTAATGAGAACATAAAAGTAAAAAAAAATCTCATTTATTATTTTCTTAATCTTTATATAAAAAGAAATATGACAATTTTAATGGGACGAAGGGCGTAATGTTTTTGGTAAATTGATCGAAATCACATAGTAAAAAATAGAGACGAATAGATGAATTGATTGATTTTATTAAGGAATAATAATTATATTGAAAGATTAATTAATAATATTTGTAGTTTATTGGTACTATAGTGATCTCCAACGCTCCAAGATTTCAAGTGCTTTAAAAAATGACACAAACAAATTAACGAAATTTTTTAAAATTGAGATTCATTTTATTAATAATGAATAGTATTTTTTATAAGTTATTTTATTTGCTCTCAGTGAGAATTGAGCTTATAACCCAATAATATTAGAATTGACTATAGTACCAATGAATTACAAGTCAGTCCGTTCTTAATAATGAAAAGTTGAGTATTTGTTTATGTTATTTTAATTAAAAAAATAAGGATGGAAGGTTAGCACTAGGATATTTTGGAAATATTAAGGTCTGGACTGGTCTAAAAAAACATTAAGGTCAAAACCGGTTTGTTCCAAAAACATGCGGGTAAAAAATAGATCTTTTCCCCTTGTGTCTATGTGCCAAATCGGCATCACTAACGATTCATTTGAACTTCGACACCTAGAATTGACGGCGTTATAACAAAAGGTTAGTATTGAGATATTTTGGAAACAATAAGGTTGGAATCGGTCCTAAAAAACATTAAGATCAAAATCGATCATGCCCGGAAACATTAAGGTCAATAATGAAGCATTTCCCTAATTTTAAAGTAGATAGATAGATAGATAGATATATAAGAAAGAAAATACAACTAAAATCTTGGTCCCAACCATTTCACTCTAATTCACAGGTAACATATTCCAATTCATGTGTGGGGAATGGAGTTGGTTAGAGTATGTGCGGAAGCAGAAGCTTGTTGATAAGAGAGAAAATAACACAAATGATTTATAATGGTTCAGTCAAATCATGCCTACGTCCACTACTTAAGTTCCTCAATTAGGATTTTTCCTATCCACTATATTCAATAATTGATTCCGGCTCAATCCAATAAGGCTAATACAATAAGGTTGATTCCCGACTCACATCTCTAAAGTCTAACTCTCAAGGTTGATTTCAGCTCATACATCTAAGACTTAAACAAAATCCCTTACAATGTTGTTTCTTAGGCTAACAACAATCCTTTCCCACACCTAAAGTGTGTACAAAAGGAATACAAAGAAAGCACTATACTAGAGATGATTGTATGAACAAGGTGATCTTGATTTTCTCGTTAGCTTGAACTTTTGTGTTTTTGTTTGATGTAATTGATAGGAGTTGTAGCAATATTGTAGCATATGTTGCACCAGTTTTTATCTTCCTTTTGCTGATGTATTTATAGCCATTCTAAGTCAAAAGATCTTTGGAGTTCATGTAATAGTCGTTGGAGTGCAACCATTTCTGTTTATATTGTATGGACTCATCTTGCGTGGTTAAGCATTAATCATTGCATATGTAATGTTTTCCTTACGTATGAAACACATTATGGTGCGTACATAACATGATGAATTAGAACGTTACAACTAATCATTTCTGTTGGAAAATTTCGGTCTAAGCTTTGGATAGCTTTTGTATGAACGAAAGCGACTTGAAAAATAAGAGCGACATCGACACAAGGATTTATAGTGGTTCGGCCAACTTTGCCTACATCCATTAGCTAAGTCTCACTTAGGCTTTTCACTATCAATGATTGATTGCAGCTCAATCCAACAAGGCCAATAAACGAGGTTGATTCCTGCACAACACCTCCAAGGCCAACAAGGTTGTTTTCTATAAGTTCACAACAAACCTCTCAATGTTGTTTTATACTTAGGTTCACGACAAACCTCTCTCAATGTTGTTTTATACTTAGGTTCACAATAAACCTCTACAATGTTGTTTTCTATAGGCTTACAACAA
>CAODLS011846242.1:0-13368 GCA_948243855.1 Flueggea neowawraea | reverse complement strand
TGGCTCCAAACACCCCTTCCCCCCCCCCCCCCCCCCCCCCCCCCCAACTACCTACGGAATACTAGATTGGAATAATTCTACAAAATTTTAATAATTTTATTGAAATATAACATATATAACAGATAATAAATTTTACATTTATAAAAAAACTGTCATACGCTATCAATCGATTTATAATTTATTGATATTATAATTAATTAAATCTCAAATCAAGGATATTTAATGTTTAAAAAGACATGGATCTTTTAACTCCAAACATTTTCATTGTTATATTCGCTACTTATTAATTGTTTATTTTTTGCTTTATAATAACTTTGAATAGTTCTATATATTATCACCGAAAGAGAAAGAAAGAAATGGTGAATGCCTACTCCAATGCAGTAATGAGGATCTATAAGAGAGGAATTAATGTGGGTTTGAATTTGATTGGGAGCTAGACGAACGACACCAAAACGTGGGTTTGAAAAGTTTGGTTGTGTCCAATGATTAGTAATTATCCGAGTTTCAAAATCTTTGGGTATGGCCGATGGAAACACATCAATATCATGAATCAACAGAAGAAACCCAATTTGATAATTGATGCCTTGCGACTTGCTCAAACATAAATTAAGCATGCGCCTTTGAAGTAGTCAAACGAACAATTTTCAATGGTATTTATATGGTAAGTTGTGATGGAGGAGTACTACTTTCTTTTTTAACTAAAAATCTCGAGTTTTTTAATTTGAAAAATTCCTATTTCAATTGAATCTAAGTTACTTAAATACCAAATAAAATAGTTAGAAACTTTGTAATTTAATAACAAAAAAATGTTCAATTTCTAACAGATGATACATTAAATAAATTTTTTATAATATTTTTTGTTTAATATGATGAATGTATTAAACAAACAGTTTAAGCACACACTACAAAAATATGAAAGCATATGTTAAATTAATATCAAATTAAGTATATGGCTATAGGCCAGTTTGATTTAACTTTTTACTGAACGTTGTGGTGCGGTTTATAATAGAAACACACCATCTTCTTTAGTAGTTCGACTTTGGAGTTGTTAGTGGAGCAGTACAAAATACAATCGCACCGCTCCATATTACGATAAAACAAATGGAACCATGGTAGGATAACATAAATCCCTCCTAAAGATCATTAGTTAAAGTAACAATTTAAAACTTAATTGTGAAAAATCTACCGGTTGTAAAAGTTTTAGTCAAGGCAGAAAACAAAAATCGCCATGTGCGAGTGGCATATAGGTCTCAGTGTGCCTTGGGTTGGAAGTCATTGAAGTCAAATAGTCAATCTCATATTAGAGTTAGTCAATCTAACATTAGAGTTGCGGGTAAAACAAGCTTATATGTCTTCCAGATTAGTCTTTGCACAGTTCAACTTGGTCTCCAACTTTACATCATCATTAATTCCCTTCAAACTCCAAATCAGCCACTTATAATATTCATGCATTTGTACTTCGATGCTAATTTGACCTTTCCATAACCCAAACATCCATATAATTTACTTCTTCTTAACTGTTGTTATTTAATTACTTCCTCTTTACCATAATTATAAGCATATTTCTCTGTTCAATGAATCCAAAACTATAGAGTTGTTTCTTTTTATGAAGTTACAATAATGATCGATTTAGCATCACTCTTAAATTTAATATTGTATGCATTATATTATATCGCTACTACTTAAACGCATTGTATATCATATAATTAATTACCAATTGAACAATGATATATGTTTTATTGAGAGAACTTTTGAAAAAATATATTGTTTACAGTGAAATTCGGGATCAAGGCTAATGGGCCGAGCCAAATTCGCAAAATTTATAAGAGTAAGCCCCACGTCTAGAAGGTTGAAGTTGCCGAAAGGAGTTACTAGTTAAAAAGGCTTCTAGTCCAAAAAAGTGGCCTCCAGAGAATTTGATTCAATAAATTTTTTGTATAATAGTTTTTTTTTAAATTAAACTCAATATTATATATATATTTATATATTTTTTGAGGTTTAATTATATTTAATGATAATTAATTTGGTGTCAATGGCCTACGAAAGTCTCCAAATGTAATCACACATGCACAAAATCAATCAAACTAAATAAAAATCAACCAAACTCAACAAAATCAACATGTACAAATTGTTTTTGAAAGTGTTTTTTACATTAAACCATTAAGTATCACAAAAGCTTATATGAACAAACAATAAAAAGAAATTTTATGAAAACATTTTAAAACATAGGGAACTTTGCATAATTTATTAAAAACTGAAACATAACAAGTAACAGTTAGGGTTTTCCAACCCTAGCCGTCGTTGTCCCCAGACCAATCCCCACCCGTCGCTGATCATATGACTCCGACAACTACAGATCGACGCGGACAGAGATAGGAACACAACGTTTTCATATCGAATAGAGAGAAGGCGGACAAAGACGACAACTGAGAGGAGATGTTCGATCGAAGAGGAGACGAGGGGAGAATGAGCGAAAAGGAGGCAAAGACTACGACGAAGAGAGAGAACCAACAAATAGAAGAGAGAACAAAAAGAGAGAAGAGTCGACGATTTTCCAGATCCACGAGACGAAGACAAAGATCGGCGGCGGAGATTGGAGGAGAGAGAGAGATAGAGGGAAGGATGGTGGCAGACGACAAGGACAGGGAGGAGCGGCTATGGTTTGTTCTAGAGGGAGGAGAAGAGAGAAGGCGAGGTACAGAAAAGAGAAGGGGAAAAAGAGAAGTCAGAGAGTTTGGTCAAGTTGAGAGAAAATGGAACATCTAATGAGGGAGCAAACACGAAATTTTGTGTTATATAATAAAGAAATTTGACATTTTTCAAAATAAGTTTAAAAAATGTGGCATTTATGAGTAAAAATTTGAGCGTATTTTTATTCGTGAACTTTAAAATTTTGTGGGCTTTTTGTCAAATTTAATAGTTTAATTGTGGCATTGGCATAATTTTTTTTTTTTTCACAACCCCAATTTGGAGTCCACTTCAATAAGTAACATATATCTGAACAACAGCAAATATTCAAGGATAATAAAGATTAGTATATACACTTATAAAAAAAAGATTAGAATAAACATTTACAGCACAGGAATAATATATTTACTTGACCGTTAAATGATCTTTTCAATATAAATAAATTAGTCCTCTTTCATTTCATTGTCAAGATTCAGTTGCAACATGACAATGATAGACGCGAGAAAAAATAATCTAAAATTGATAATGCACAAAACCCCGACAATTTATGTATGTATTTTTTTCTCTTGTAAAGAACTATGATTTTGTTTTATAAAAAAAAGGACAAGTTAGAAAATCTAGAAACATGAATATCATCAGGATAAAGGGCAATTGGGTAAATTACGCATGAAGCAATACGCAAGCTATGGCGTGTTTTAGAGTGATAGAAACGGAATGCGAATGAACCTATCCCAGGTAAGGATGGAAGAGTCACTCTCACGAAACATGGTTGACATGAATCTCCTTTCTTTTTTATAAAAAAAAATAATAATATCAGTCCTACAAACTTTGCCAACAACTAGCCAATGAAGTTTCCATAACCAAATCTTTCAGATTTTCTTCCCACACGTATGTTGTTAATCTAAATAAAAGGATGAGTGATTATTACAAGCTGTGATAGACTGATATAGATTTTTTCTTGTCTAACAAAGACAGTAAAAAAATGTCCTAACTCCTGAGGGGTGGTCGAGCGGTTAGAGCGCTGACCTCAGTATGCTGCGGGTGTTCGAGCCTCTGAGAGAGCGGCGTAATTTCAGTGACGGTCTGGTTGCTAACTCGGGCTTGTGTTGCACTAGTGTTGGTTGTTCAGGCCCAATCCGCTTGTCCTTGGTGAGGTGCTACGATGACCGGGTGTCAGCTATGGCTATCAGGAAAATTCCGTAGCGGGGAGGATACTTTCGGGTTTAAAGCCTACATGATCACGCCCAGCAGGGGTATACCACCTACTAGTCGCCCTCGCCTCTCCTTTTATCGATAAAAAAATTCTAACCTATTAATCAAATATAATTATTCAAATATTAACCAAATTATTTAATGGAAAATGGAGTTTGAGTGCAAAACGAAATAGAAGAGATTGCCCTTAATTATATATACGTTTATTGCATCATATTAGTTCTTCTTTGAAGGAAATTTAGAGTGAAGATTGCTGAATTAGGGACTTAGGGTAGTTTAATTAGTAAATTCACAAATAAAACACCAGATATTATGTTCGAAATGTAGAATAGGTGGAATATGTAGGAGTTATCTGTTGGAGGGATTTTGTGTCTGAGGATGGTGTGCTCGGATAACACTCGAGTAGGTGTACTCATGTAAGTCGAAGTATAACAAAAAAGAAAATATGAACATGAATGTGAATGTGACCTCGTGAATTTGACTAAGGGATTTGAAAACGCCTAGCAGCCTAGAACTTTTTGGCACAACCCATTCTCGGGAACGTGACTGGCGTACGAGGTGAACCGTTTATGGGAGTCCGACCCATCTCGTACAAGCCTCAACGATACAGAAACTATACGCCCAATTATTTAAAACATTTTAATAAAACCGTTTCAAGAAAAATCACATATATATGATAATAAAATATATTAAGAAAATAAATACAAGCTATAAATTGAAAATTCAATATCCCAAAAAAAACCACAATTAGTGGACTTCATAACCCAACAGTATATCGGAGTGGAGCATCTAATACAAAAGAAGTAGCCTGACAAAAAGGGTGCTACTAACCAAAAGTATCTGTCTCACTGGGCGGGGATGTCAAAAGTTGCTAATTCGAATCAACCTGCAAAGATAGAAACAAGCCAACATCGACAAACAAAGGGGGTCAAACCCAATAAGTGAGGGACAACACTTCAGAGTGTCTCATACGTGCCTCACAAAAACTGATTTGAAAACCGTTGGAAAACTACCACATGCACGTATACGACAAGAATGTATATATATATATATACACACACTACATACATAGTATGGTTTCAGAAACATGTTTCACAAACGTTTACATTCAAGGCAATAACATGCTTTTTGGCAAAATCGATACTACTAGTATCATTGTAAAAAATAATATATACGTATTATGGATCGGTAACAATCGTGGTGTGAACTGCGTCAGTCGACTACCTCAATAATGATTGTGGACTCTGCCACTACTCCGGTAACAAATTATGTGCCGGGCCATGGCACATGGCTATCAACAACCCTAATAGCTGGGTCAAATCATACCTTGGTATACCAACGGCTATGTACCCCGTAGCGAATGTGTCACATAATCAAAAACCATTATCTCAAAACAATCCATGCATTCAGCATTAAAAACAGTCAAAACATATGTGTCAATATATATAAGTAATTCTTTTCCAAAAACAAATAGTGAATATTTTATTCACATAATCCAATTACTAATTAACCAATTCTTAGATTAGTCAGGTTTCAAATATGTGTTATACAAATAAAAAACATAAACAGCTTTGAGACAACCTATATTTCTGAAGCTGTCATCCACTCACCTGGATGTCTAAGCTCTAGAAACTGGTACCACTGTCAGATGGCTGATCCCGTTGACAAGGGCATGAAGCTGAAATAATTATCAGAAACAATAGCATATCAAAAACAATGATATATGAGATAATGTACTGTGGTTGTATCAAAATGCGTGCACATGCATATTTAACCCTCAAGTTGCTCAAAACCCAATCCGAAAGTGAATCCATCACCTTCGACCCAAAATTCAAAACCCACGTAAAATTACAGTTTGGTCCCCGACCAATTAAAATTACGTTCTAGTCATTGAGACTTGACATATAACCAAATAGTCCTCAAAGCAGTCAAAATCTCCAAATTAGTCCTTAGATTCTCCGAATTCACCAATTACAAAATGTCACAATTTGGTCCCTCAGAACCACTGTTTACTCGAGTTATCAAAAGCTAACTCGAGTTATATGTGGTATGGTTTACTCGAGTTAGCTAAAGGATAACTCGAGTAAATCATTGCATGTTTTACTCGAGTTAACCCAAACTTAACTCGAGTAAATCTAGGCCTATCTTACTTGAGTTAGCCAAAATGTCTACTCGAGTAAGTCACTTATCCAGATTGTCTAGTTCGACCAAACATTCAAATCAACCGATAAAAAACACTTTTAAACAACTACATTTACTCTAATCATCATCCTTAACACGAATCTATACTCAAATCCATCAAAACAACTCGGAATCTCTCAAAATCACCCTAAACTGAGTTGATCAAACCCATTTGAACCATAATACCTACTATGCATAATCTTACAGAAAACATGAGGAAAGAAAGGATTATAAATACAATCTTACCTCAAGAAAACCCAAAGGAAGTGTTGGAGAACAACTTGAGAGAGATTGAAAGGGTCTGAGAGGAATGGATTGGAGCAAATGACGGATTTCGGTCGGTTTGGGGTCTTTTAAAGACGAAGGACATCGAAATGCGTCGTTCCAGTTTAGCACAGATAACTCGAGTTATACAATGATTAACTCGAGTTATATGGACATCGTCTAACTCGAGTTACAATTCTGGATAACTTGAGTTGTATAGGGATCACACAACTCGAGTTATCTCTTACTTTAACTCGAGTTATCCACTCTCCAGACTCGCTACTCAAGGTTCCAAAATACAAACCCTACATGCTCATTAGCATTATCGACTACCAATTAAAACTCCACACTCACAATGAGGATGAGCATCACCAATCATCAATCGGAACTCCAATCACTATAGGGAATATAGCTGGAACGGACGAGATATTACACTTTTAACCACGAGGAATGTAAAGTAACTGAAGTAACCAAGTAAGGAATGTAACCAAATAATAAGTAAATGAAAACACATAAAGGAAAGCGGGAAAAATGAAAGTGGGTAAAAGGAAAGCCAGTAAAGACAATGGAAACATAATGCTATTAAGTAAATGATATTAATTGAAATTACAAAGTCCTAAATGTTCACTTGTTCAACAAGGAAATTATTGAAATCCGTCATGTTTCCCAGTAAACAGACGAACTTGAAAGTAACAAATTGAAACTAAATGCAAGAAATGAAATTGCAAGAGTTTTGTCTATAATGTGTCCCTTCTGCCCTTCACTGCTTCACCTATTTATACTAAGGCTTGTCATTGGTTATCTCTTAGTTTCTCGCTCCATGTTTTCGTGCACAACCGCTGCTTTCTTGTATGATGCCCACGTTGCATCATTTCCCTCATTGTGTAACCGTCTAATCGTGGGTGCACTCATCCTTTTGTCAACTCGGACTGGCTCACCCGAGTAGAAAGGCTCACCCTAGTAGAAAGGTAAGTCTGCCCCAAATGTCTGAGAAATCATCCTTCGCCTATCGGGCACATCCATCATCGTGTTAGCTCGGACTGTCATTCCTGAGTAATGAGATAAATTTGGACATTTGCTATCTTGCAATGGTCCTCGGCAAACCATTCTCGCATACTCGCTTTTTGTTTGGAAGCATACGAAGTGTTGCATCAACTTTTTAATTGGGCTTATAAAATGCATGATTCTTCGCATTTAATGCTTGCAGTTGACAGCGACGTCCGAGCATGACATTTATTTGAGCTCATTAAATGTGTCCAACATTATCTCAAAGAATTTAAAAATTTATAGGGATAAAACGCCCTTTTTTTTATGGGAAAAACTCTCTTTATAAGGCTCATAACCTATAAAAAAAATAATCTATGTTATGTTCAAAAGTTAAAGTAAACTTCATTTCGAATCAACAAAATTTAATATATGTATATTATCTGTTTTCCGTTAAATTTTATACTTTTCAAACAAGCTTAACAAACAATCCACCTCTTAATTAATCTATAACAAACAAACACATGTTGGGACAAAATATCTATGCAGACTATGCTACGTGTTAAATATAATGAAAAGATCTGTTGTATATTTTTTACAATAGTGAAAGTATCATAAAAGCAACAAAAGGAATATACTTTTGCTAATGAGTTGTAACAAATGTTAGCTACCACAGACGATAATCAAGACGTTCATTATTAGAAGGTTTGACTTTTGTTGCTCGATGAAGGCACCATTCACCACATTGATTTGCGTAGTAATTTATTTTCATTAATATTTCCTAACAATATAGTATTTTCTTGTTATGAATTTGTGTCCAGCATGCTTTGAAATTCACCACTAGAGATAAGTACCAATATATATATATATATATATATATATATATATATATAAATATATATATAACTGCTAAAGGAAATGATTGAGTGATTTTAATCTTATTCTAGAGTTATTTGATAAGACTAGATCGCATGTTTAAATCTCCATTTCTCTACGCCTAGTGTTAGCTATCTTTTGTGAACTGTACTCATGCACAAAAACCTGAATATAATAGTGGAATATATCGTAGTTGCCATTATTTGCACCTTCCTTTTCTTTATTTTTTTTAAAAAAAGACATGAATCATACAACTAAGAAACACAGAATTTATAGGTGACTTATCAATTTAATTCAATTAGACCACTTGTTGGTTTAATTATTGCATCATCCCCAACAAGATAGACATACTTGCATTTGCACGAAAATTAAGAAATATTGGTTTTGTTAATTAGTGAGACTTGCATTTGCGTCTTTAATTTGTATTAGTGAGACTTGTTTGAGTATTAATAGTGACCATCAATTATAGGAATAAAACTATAACTTCATCCTTTAATTAATGGAAAAAGGAAAAGGTGTGTATAATATAGGACACTAAATGTATGTCTATTTTTGTGGGTCAAATGATGTATTTTTTGGTTGGGATTTGATGATTCAATTGGGTTTAATGGACTTGTTTTCCTCTAGGGGAAAGAATTATTTGGGAGGGAAAAGGAAAAGACATAGATGGGGTTTCCGCGTGGGGTGCGCGTCAAAAATGAAAGGCCCGGGCCGGGCGAGGCGTCCAGTTTTGAAAAATCAAAAAATATATTTCCCAAGAAATGAGGCGACATATTTCCAGATTCTCTCGGGGATAAGGTTACCTGATCTGATCTCTCTCTCTCATCACCGCTTTCTTGACCTTTTCTCCTGCTATTTTCAATTTCTCCTCTTTAATCGTAAGCATTTGTCCCACCTTTTTTGTTTTCTTTTGCCACGCCACCCTCAATTTCTTGTTTGGAGCCCTACATACCTTCCTCCAATCTCCCCTTTATTCTACATTAACCTTCACCTTCTTTTCAACTCTTAATGCCTTCTTTTGAAGTCAATTTTCTTACCTAATTTTGTTGTGGTTTTTATTTTTAATTTTTTATATTAAATATTATTATAATGGACCTATTTAACAATAATTTTTTTACTAATTATTGATTAACATATGTTTTATGATTTTTAAATATATATTTGATTTATATAATTATCATTAATTTATTATATAATATTAAAAATCTTAGAAAAAAACATATTCTCGAAAGATTGGGCTGGACTGTAATCCAATTTGCTTAGTTGAAACTGCCAAGCTGGTTCTGTATAATGTCAATTATATTAAGGCGGGGTCGTTGACTAAGAATGCCAAGCTTTATTCCTTAAAATTTAAAGGTGGGCTCTACCAGTTCGTGAGTTGGTTTGTATATACTATATACTATATACCTAGTCCAAGTGCCTAAGTGGCATAGCTTAGTCTATTTAGTCCAATGTTGAATCTAACAAACAAAGATCGTAAGAAATGGGGCAAACGAATACACAGTTTATGTGCATAGAATTTAGATTTACATTCTTCCCACCCTGTAAACGTATAAATACCAATGCTTCTCTCATTCTTCATGCAAGTAAAACTTATTTTGCCATTAAATTAACACCAAAAAATAATTTGACTATTAAAGGTGAAACGAAAAAAAGGTCTCTAATCATTTCACGTGTTTAGTTTTGCAAAATTGAGGAGTAAGATTTGATAAGTTAGTTTCGCAAAATTGAAGAGTTTGATTGAATAGCTAATAATAAAGTGCAAGACATGAGTTCTTAGTGTTTCAGGAGAATCTTAAAAATAAGAATTAAGTGCCGAAATTTAAAAGATAAAAGTTTAAAACTAAGGATCTAGAATTTGGTATTTGGAACCAATAACTTTAAATTTTCGGAAGTGATGTAATTCACAATTACAAATTTATTGTTGAATTTAAAACAAAAATAATTTAATTAACATGCGACTCAAATATCTGTTAGAAATAGAAAAATAAATCACCAATTTAGGAAGGTTATCACAAATAATTATATTTGTTGAGAATGCACTATTTAGTTGGCTCTACGTACAAGCTTTATGGGATATGAACTTCAATTGCCATTTTAGTCAACATAATAAAAATGATTAGTAAGAATCTAACCATCTTTATCTAACTTTTCCATATAAAATCGCCAACCCATGATTATCAGGAGTGGACCAATCAACCCATTAAAAGCACGTAAACCAACTGAGAATGACCGAAAAAAAATGAGAGTTCTATTAATCTTTTGACCTCTTTCCTTTTTTTTAGTATTTAGTTCTTTGGTCAATGCCTTATTTTTCTTTAGTAAAAAATAATGCACAATTGAAAAAACATTATAATTGAAAAAAATAATCAATGCATTACTCCTGTTATTTTCAATAAATTGAGAGAGATATTAAAAGTATATTCATAGACTTAATAAATTTTGCAATGATAAATATTGAGGCTTAAGGCCACTCCTTACCCAAAAAAAGAATATTCATTTCATTTTACTTTTCTTAAAATAAAAACAAAACCAATAAAAATAAAATTGCATACTACTACCAGTACACCACAATCTAAAATGGCAAATGCAATAATGCAAATGCGGCAGGCAACTAATAATCATTACGTGGCAAGATCACGTCCGTTTGATGCAAATCCTCACCGTTATGAAACTTCGTGCTGCTTTCCCACCCTCCATAATATCATCTCATTATCAGGTAACTTCTCGCCATTTCTAAACCTAACTCCAACTTATCGCCACGTAAGTTAGAGAATCAGAGAGATTGAGCCAACACAATAAGACCACGCCACGCGGCAACTCGACGCTGATCAACCGTTCGCCAACGGAATCCACGACCCCAAAACCTTTGAAAAAATAGTAAAAAGATAATTAGATTTTTTGGTTTAAATTCTTTTAACACATATTTAAAGTGTTGGTTGAGTTGATAATTCAATCATTTTATGGTATTTTGTTTGGATATGCTCCATAGTTCGAGTCTCAAGAAAGTCGCATTTTTTGTGTAGGGACATATCTCTCTTCCCGAACATGAATTAATCTGGCGACTATGGTTTAAAGGTGACTGATTCCATACAGAAAACCTCGTAGTTGAAAAAAAAGAGCATATTACTCATTCCATTCCAATTTTATAAATATATAATAATTTATTTGGGTGCACTAAATTATTTTTATTTTTATTCTATCAACTATCAGTAGGAAAAATTACGTATAAAAAAAATAGCAGAAAAATTATGATAATTATTCTTGTTTAATTCGTTTGTTGAGTTTATTAAATATTAATTTTTCAAAAGATTACAATAGTATAACTGAAAAAATGATAAAATTAAAAAAGATAAACTACAAAAATTATGATTGTGCAAGGGGTCAGTACTTATAAAATTTGGGATAGAGGAACTATATATTATTTTAAACAGATGAGGAACAAATGTGATCAAAACATCAAAGACGCTTGTTAAAAAAAACCATAATCGGAATTTATAAATATGAACGACTCCATAAAATAGGAACGAGAAGTTCAGATAAAAAAAAAAAAGAGAAAGGAAAGTTGAGTTGAAACGATATTTACGTACGGCCCAATAAGGGGGCCCACAACCGGAACCAGAACGCACGCCCCCTCCACCTATATAAAAGCACCACCACGCTTCATGCAATTCTCGCTCACTTCACATTCGCATCTTCTTCTCCAACGAAACGCAAACCCTAGCTCTCTTCTCCTCTTCTCATTTCCCTCTTTCCCTTTCCAAATCCCTAGATCTGTATGATATTCTCTTCCTCCGGAGCCTAGACTTGTCTCCTCCTCCTTGCACTTCCGTCCATTGTGGTTGTTGACGCTGCCACAGCCGTCTGATTGTAGGAGTTGGGATTAGAGAGAACCGCAGGGTAGAGAGGGAGCAGGGGTATTTTTTGTCTCGATAGATCTTCTACTGCTTTCTTTTGAGGGGGTAGCCGGGGCCTCGGCCTCGGCGGGTTTTAAAGCCCCCACCTTCAAAAACGGAGAGGAAAAAACACATACCATTTCTGAATAACAATTTTGCCCCTAACTCTTTCTTCCATTCTTTAACTATAAACACCAGAACAGACTACCGGTCGTCCGTCGCGTAGGGATGCCGGCCCTGGAGTGTTGCGTAGATGCTGCTGTTGCGCCTCCCGGCTACGCCTTCTCCGTCGGGGACAGCTCCCTTCCGTCGCCGGCCATTTTTCCCGACGTTCCTCCGGCTAAACCACCGCCACCTCCTGGTCACCTTCCCTCTCCGCTGCGCTCTACAAGATAGACGCGTGGGGTGCTCCTTACTTCTCCGTTAATTCCGCCGGCAATATCACCGTCCGTCCATATGGCACGGACACGCTTCCCCACCAAGAGATCGATCTGATAAAGATTGTGAAGAAAGTTTCTGGTCAAAAAACAGTTGGCGGCCTTGGAATGAATCTTCCACTGATTGTTCGCTTGCCTGATGTCCTGAAAAACCGGCTGGAGTCTCTGCAGTCGGCTTTTGAGTTCGCGATCCAGTCCCAGGCCTATGAAGCACATTACCAGGGTGTTTACCCTGTGAAGTGTAACCAGGACCGGTTCGTGGTCGAAGATATCGTGAGATTCGGATCCCCATTCCGGTTCGGGCTCGAGGCTGGGTCGAAGCCGGAGCTTTTACTGGCTATGAGCTGTTTGTGTAAAGGAAATCCTGATGCTTTCCTTGTTTGTAATGGATTCAAGGATGGTGAGTATATCTCCCTTGCTTTGCGTGCGAGAAAGCTCGCGTTGAATACTGTTATTGTGCTTGAACAAGAAGAAGAGCTTGACTTGGTAATTGGGTTGAGTAAGAAGCTGGGTATTAGGCCTGTGATTGGTGTCAGAGCCAAGCTGAGGACTAAACATTCGGGTCATTTCGGTTCTACCTCCGGCGAGAAGGGGAAATTTGGGTTGACTACTACCCAGATTTTGAGGGTTGTGAAGAAGCTTGAGGAGGCTGGAATGCTTGATTGTCTGCAGTTGCTGCATTTCCATATTGGGTCTCAGATTCCTTCGACCGCCTTGCTTGCTGATGGTGTTGGCGAGGCTGCACAGATCTATTGTGAATTGGTCCGTCTCGGTGCTCACATGCAAGTTATTGACATTGGTGGCGGATTGGGCATTGATTATGATGGATC
>CAODLS011846205.1:0-21377 GCA_948243855.1 Flueggea neowawraea | reverse complement strand
AAAAATTTTATCCTAGAATTCCACCAAGGATCCATGCATATCGACATAAACGATTAGAGTTATGGTTTTACCTTAAAACCAAAGCTTGATTGTATGAATGAATGAATTGTTGATGTAGCTTTTACTGTTAAAATCGAACCACAATTCTTCACGTTGCCTTTGCGCAAATGTGTCTAAAGGTATCAACACAAACAAACTTTCTTAGATTGGTGGAGTGTACTAGTTCTTAGAATATCTATTCTAATTCTCACAAATAATTTTCTCTATTTGTTTGTGCCACTCACAAATTCGGCTTTGCCACACCAAATAAGACTAGGGTGTGTTCCTATTTATAGGCATATGGGAATACCTAAATAGGTGCACTAGGGTTAGCCAAAACCCTTTCCTTGTCCAAGAAGAATCTGGCTAACCCTAAACAAGGAGGAGTGTGCCGAATTCCTTTCCTTGTTTAGGGACGAATCTCTTCCTTCTTTGGCAACCAAATTTGGCCTCTCTCCCTCTTTAAGAAGAGTGTGCCGAATCCCCTTTAGTCCAACTAGGGTTTGTCTCTTCTTGTCACACAAGAATATTTGCTTCCTAATTAATTAAACATACTAATTAGGGTGTACCTCTTCTTGTCACAGAAGAATAAGAACTCCTAAAAAATAGGAGTGGTGGCCGAATTTATGCTAGGGCTTTATTATGTTATTGAGCTTTTAATTATATGACACATTATCATCAAATAAATCACTCTATTATTAATATCTATGGGCCGAATTTATGTCACACATAAATAAACCCAAAACAATATTAATAAGTGAATTAAATTAAAAGCACATTACAATAATGGATAATATCTTATATCATAAATAAGATATAAATTATAGAACTTTGAATTATTAATAATTAATCGAATTAATTATCTTAACAATTCATTTACCAAATGAGAGAACGTTTGTAATCCAATCCAATTCGTTTTAGTGTGTGACCAATAAGCCCACTCAAAATTGGCAATTGGCCTTGTCCCAAACACTTGGGCCCAAAGTCCATAAGCGGTATCTAGTAATACATTATGGCAACCCAAAATTGAGTGGCATCGGTGATCCGAGTTAACCTTTCATAGTTTGATATTTAGTCCTTTTGTCTCACGATATCTATATTAAGCATAAGACATGGTCACATGTCAACCTTATATTGCTTAATGCATTTCTTAATGCCAAGTAGATTGATATGACAAATAACATTGATAACCCTTTATCAATCCATTTGAGTATGCATACTTTCCATCAATCTTCCTCATCAAGTGGCCTAAAGATATCACTCTTCATAAGAGGAACAATTTCATCACTCTCACTATCACTCCTCTACAAGATTCATAACATATTAAATCATAGCCTTTATGGTTACCCTATTACGGATAATGTTTGACTAAGTCAAAACATGTGATTCCTCATGTAGGAGTCGATAGTGAGTTTCAGTCAAAGGACTCAAACATCACCACTGTATAAAAGTTACTTGTGACATTGATCCATGAAGTGCTTTGATAGCGGGCCAGTCCAATACATGTTCCCAAACATGTATCTATGTTCTAAGTGATATCCCATATCCATAATCATTAAAATGTGATTATCCTCTTAGCAACATACTAACCTTGGATTGTTATCATTCCTATGATAACAATCGATTAGGGACATTTACAATAGTATTCCTTTTACCTTATGATTTTACTATCAAGTCAGACTTGATGACATAAGTAAGAATAAACTATTCATGGAGGTTTTATCTTCATAAACATATAATATTTCATAGATATGAAATAAAATGTCTCTTTATTAATTGATAAATTAAATGACAGTGCACATAAATGATTGGACTAGGGCACCAAAACGAACAAAACATCCATGAAAAAGGTGCACAATTGCAAACTTGCTGATATTTTTCATTAAGGCACCTTAACGATTCATCAAAATGCGTTAATGATCAATAAAGCACCTTATTCATTCGTTAAAGTCTGTTAATGGTTATCTACGTACGTTATCAGAGATGAGGTTGAGACTGGCTTGAAGACTTCTGGCATTAAAGTGCACTATGGCTTATTAAAGTACAGAAATGGTTGTGAAACTCTTCTGGAAACTTTCAGTGGTTGTGTGCTACGCACGTAGATGATCTAATCCGCACGCAGAGGATAAGTTACATTGTCTATGTATTCAGAGTATCTCAACTGAGTGAATTGTTGATGGGTTCGACACGTTGATGAGTGGTGTCAAAATTTTTTGAACTATAAGAAAATTGATAATGCTCATTCTGAAGGATTAACATGCATTAATGATTTGCTGAATATACCTTGGTATCATGTGTGATTTTCTAAGGTGTGTTGTTGGTTTATGAATGCACTTTGTTGGAAGATTGTCTTTGACGTTAAGGATTACTAAGGTATATTATTCGTTAGTGGTTGTTCGCATTAAGGTGCGGAGTTGAGAAAGAACGCACGTAGATGGTGAAAGTGGAATTTGAGCGCGTTATTGCGGTTTCAACGGGCGTAGATGGTTTCCATAACCTACTGTCCAGATTTGCCACCTAAATCAACTCTCACAAATGTCCACAGATGATGTATAATGCGTGTAAGTCACCACATGCTATCATTTAGAGCGTGCGTTATTCATCATGTCCACACGTTGATGACTACCCAGTTCTAAATTTCATATCCCACCCAAAATTTCAATTCTTCTCAAAATTGAATTGCCTCTATTTAGAATCTTTTTAAACTATTCTTTCATCAAACCTGTCTCATCTAACTCGAAACAAACACCATTTCTTCTCTAGAAACAACCATCCTCTTCAGTTTGATTTCAAAACCCTAAACCCTATCTATCTATGTCTCTTTACAAACCCTAACCTCTCTTTAGTCTAGCTCATTTGATTCTGTAACCAAAACTTAGTCTCAAATGGAAAAGAAAGGCAAAAAACAATCCAAACAACCTCATGATGCTCTTGCTACCTCTCTGAAAGCTCCTATAAGAGGAGTAAAGCGGCCTCGCTCTAAACGGATCGCTCAAACAGAGGGCAAAGGTAAGAAAATCTCTACTCCTAAGAAACCTAGGAGATCTGTAGTTGAAGAGGAGTTCAACTCCATTAAGTTTGTTGACATGGGTACTGCTAGGAGATATAAAACTCTTGAGTTGATGAAGTTTTTGGATTTTAGAGTTGTTGATTTTCGTAGTTTTAAGGAGGCCGGGTTAGATTTGACCAAAAATTTCTTGAAGTATGGTTTGAAGGATATTTGTGCAGAGGGAAGGAGCTATGATCCGGATTTGATTCTTGAATTCTATGCCAATGCGAGTATTTTTGCATATGATGATGAATTTGGTGGACTTTGAGATTGGGATAAAGAGTCGTGTAAACGGGACTGAACTGAAGGTTAATAATCAAATATTGCATGATCTATTCAAGCTGCTACTAATGGTTGTATTCCTAAGAAGGGGAAGGAAAAAGAAAAGGAATTCATCGATTAGGAAGGTAATCTTATAGCTGTGGACAAAGAAGAAGTTCAAAATTTCCTATTAAACCAAAGTAAGGTGGTTGATGTGGAAGCAGAACTATTAGACTAGAATGATATTGGTGTGAAATGGAGAATGGTGCATTTAGCTCTCACCAAGGTTATCAATCCCATGTCTCACATTCAAAATTTGATCACATTTCAAGATGAGATTTGCATCTACTTATTGATGATAGGGCTAGAGGTTCATTTCTCACTTATGGTTTTAAATGTGTTCATGGAAAAGGTTATAAGCTTAATGAAACCAACATTTGGTCACACGAATAAACAGATGAAAGAAAGCATGACCTTTTCGTGCCACTTGACCAAGATGTTTGAACATTTCAAGGTGGACTTTTCTGGTTTCAATGAGGAACAAGTTGTAGAATCCCGCAAAATCCGAAAGGAAAATCTCAAGGAATGAAGCTCTTCAACATTGTTAACAGAGGTTTTGTGTATCATCCCTAAATCAGTAGTAGTGGTATTTTTGTGGACAATAAAGATGGAAAACAGAGACCAAAACTTGAAGAAATGGTTTTTACTCGAGTTGGTGATGCACCTAAAGTCATCCTTCCAATATTAGTTGGGGAAGAAGCAAGGGCAAAAAACAAGGATTTGGGAGCTGAAAAGGTCACAGTGACTAAGGATGAATTCTGAAATTCAAAAATCTCACTGAAGCAAGATTGGAAAGAATTGAAGAATTTCAGAAATTGATTTTCAAAAGCATGGAAAGCTTGAGGACCAGGAAAAGTATTGAGGAGATTGAGGTTCTCGATTTGTCTCACAAACAAGCTCCTTCAAGCTGTACTGCTGCTGACCAAGATGACCCTCCAACTGTCTTGAAATTGAATGAAGAAATTTTGGAAATGAGTAGAAAAGTTGTTGAGTCTTTGGCTGATGAAGAAGATGGAGAAGAGAAAGAAAATCCAAACTCTGAACAGACGATTTTTGAAGCACATGAGGATGTTGAATCAACTGAATTGCATGAGTTTCAATTAGTGATGGCTGACCTAGCGCATTCTATGTTTGGTGAAGCACAAGCAAAGTCGAAGGACATTGAGCAAACTTCAGAAATTCCTCAAGAACCATCTCCTCTAGAAATCATGCAAATCACGGACAAATCAACAGGCCAATCAGTTGCAATCATTCTTTCAGATGTTGATGAAAGTCCCAAAGACCTTGATCAAATGGACGTTGATCAAAAGGACCTCAATCTTAATGTGCCATCGACAGAAGCTTCTGAAGCTCATTCACCACCAACTTCTCAAGCTTAATCTTATAGCATTGATCCACATTTTGCATCACATAACATGTTGCATTCATATTCTCATTTTGTTCTTGTATAAATTGTTCAAACTTCTCTTTTGATATGAACGTAATGACTTGTTATTTTCAACAACTTTGTTGATTATTATCCATTGATGCTTGATTACTCTCTTTTATATTTCTATATTTTTGATATGACAAAAAGTGGGAGTCACATCATAGAGTTTGTATTATATGTGTAGCTAACCATATGACAAGGTTTATAACCTTGATCAATCAATCTTTTGTTTTTGTTATTAAGTTTTAACATATGCATAAACTGAGGGGGAGTGCAAACCCTTCAGAGGTTTTTTCATCATCAAAAAGGGGGAGATTGTTGCGCCATTGTATGGACAACATGAAAAATCTTTCTAAGTTTTTATGATTTACAAAATAATTGAATAGTTAAGCAACGCACGCTATAGGTAACCAACACACAATATTGGTTACTTATCCCTACTGGCTCTAAGACAAAATGGCATCAATGCATGGATACGGCATCAACGCATGGATATGGCATCAACACACGTTAATATACTAGCTTAATTTTTCCAGTTGATGCATCTAAGTGCGTTAATGATGAAGCACGCACGTTGATAGTGTCCATGCATTTTTGGAACTTATTCAAAGTTGAAGATGGAGACATTGATGATGAAGAACGCACGGATCTGAATTCTCGATATCCTTGAAGTAAATCATCAGAATGAGCTAGCATCAAAGCGTGTTATCGAAGAGATACCTCAGAATCATCAAAGTTGTATCAACAGTTTTTTATTGATGGAATGTTATTGATTCAAGAATGTACGTTGTTGAGTAAAGGTGCAATCTTTATATACTTTCAACAATACACGTTGGCAATCAAGAACGCGCGTAATCGTTTCACTGATCAGAAAATGACAAATCTGATACGCTCCTCAGGAATTTAAGCATTTGAATATTCCCTTGTACAAGATTGTGTCAGAATCAAGAAGTGAGCTTTAAAGTTGTTGAAAGGCATAAATTCTACCAGAAGACACGAAATGTCACTAAAGCTTGTTGAAGAGTACAACACACTTTGATCATCTTCTGAGTATTTGAAGAATGAGCATTTGTGGCTACAACGCACGTTAATGTCTATGATGTCAATTAAATTCAGCCTATTGGGCATATCTCACAACGACTTTTCAGGGTTTCAACGGCTATATTCCAGAGACTTTCTATAAATAAGTTTGTCCAAGACAGAAGAGACAAGAGAGACTTTTCAAGAGTGTGCCCAAGCTTTGCTAGTTTGTTTCTTGACCTTCTCTCTCTTCAAGCTCTTCATTGTTTTTATACCAAATGAGTATTGATTTGCATTTCTATCATATATTTAGTGTGAGATATTGTTTGTTACTTTGAGAATCCACTTGCATTCAAGCTTTAGTGTTAAAGCTTGAAGGTAGTATAGGTTTTCTTTGTTTGATTCCTTAGAAAAACAAAGAGAGTTGGTTTTCTTGTTTTGGCCAGTTAAAAACAAGGTGTAAAGTTTGCTTGTGAACCTGTAAAACAAGAGGTGTAATGGTTTCCCTCCACCTGCAAGTGAGGAAGTTGTTAGTGGATTGAAAAATCTCTTGTGAGCTAGAAGAGTGAACGTAGGTCATCGAGGACCGAACCACTATAAATTCGGCTTTGTTTCTCTATCCCTTACTCTCTTTTATTTTATTCTTGTGTGGTTGTATTTTGGATTGAGCTACTAATTTAGTTTGCAAAATATACAAAAAGATTTAAAAAAGTGTTAACTTTTAGCAAGAAATCCAATTCACCTCCCCCTATTCGATTACCATATTGGGATTACAATTGGTATCAGAGCATTTGTACGAAGCAGAATGGAATCTAAGCACGTAGATGTGTTGATCCAAGAAGCAGAAGTGTCATACATTGATCTAAGCACGTTAATGATTCATTAAGGCATGCAGATGAGCATCAACACACGCAAATAAGGTGTAACGCATATTGTCGAATGACCTGAGTATTGTTGCATAGATGGATTAAAGAGGCAAACTTTAATGGGATGATCAACACGCATAGATGGATAACAACGCACATTGATGAGCTTCAGATGAAGACAAAGTTAAGAAGCTCTTCAGGATTTGAATTTGAATATTCCTCGTACAAGATGATTTCAAAATTAAAGGAGTGAACTTTGAAGATCGACAACACAACTTAATGATTCATTAAGGAACTTTAATGAAAGTCTGGAAAATGACAAAGAAACTTAATGATTCATTAAGGCACTTTAATGAAGTCTGGGCAAAAGTCTAAAAATGATAAAGTGCGTTAATGAATCAACAAAGTGCGTTAATGACAGTTTGGGTGAAGTTGGATATTTTGAAACGAAGAACAATGCACATAGATTCATCAACAATGCACATATATGACTATCAATGCACCCAGCATGGATTACAATGCACATTGATGACGATGATGTCAATTAAAATCAGAATTTTCTCTCTCTCACAACGACTACTTTGAGGCTTCCAACGACTATTTTCTTAAGAGTGGCTATAAATAGACGTCCTGCATCACAAGAGAAGTAAGAGAGACCTTTGTTAAACTTGCTATTCATTTTCTCTCTCATTTCTACCTTTATAACCCATTTGAGCTATTTACTTGCAATCTTATTTTTTAGTTTGTGTGAGGTTGATATTGATATATCTTGGGTTAATTTTGTAACAAGCAAGATTGTTTTCTTGGGGTAGATAGGTTTCTTTGTTATGCCTTAGAAAAAACAAGAGTAGTGCTAGTGAGCCTTAGAAAACTAGTGGGTAACTGTTTTCTAGTTAAGCCTACAAAAAATAGCGATTCGGCAGACTTGTTGAGCCGGCAAAATTAAAGTGTAACGGTTTGCTTGCTAAGCCCACAAATATAAGTGGGGTAAACGGCTTGTCTCCACCCGGAAGTGAGGAGTTAGTGGATTGAAATTCTCTAGTGGATCTAGAGGAGTGGATGTAAGTCAAGATGACCGAACCATTATAAATATTAGGCTTTAATTTCTCTCTCCCTTTCTCTCTTTATTTGATTTATATTTGCATTTGATTTGTTATTGAGTGTGTGGATTGGATCTTTAGAGCTTCCACATTTAACTTTGATATTGATTTCAAAAGAACTTTCTTATTTGTTTTGATTTGCAAAAGATTTTCAATTTAGTTTTTAACTTGCTAAAAATCCAATTCAGTCCCTTTGTAATTGCCATTTATATTGGGACCGAGTATTTTCATGAACTTGGCTTGGACTCGGTTCATGATTACGGAGCTTGAGGCCCTTCAGGCGTGGTGGATGAGTGATTCTAAATTTGAATTTGAAGGAAGAAAATTCACTTTAAGGTGGATAATTATTGAGATTGAAGTGAGATTTTCTTGAAGAATTGTTGAAGTCATGTGTTGTTTATTGAATCAAGTCAAGATGGGATGATTTCATGATGAATGGAGGCATTTTTGGTCGTTTTTAGGTATGCATGGACGTGTACAAACTGTGTCCAGAAGGTGATTGTCTATGTGTTGGATTATTGTGAAGAAAAGGCAAATCAGTGAAGGAAACAACCATGTAAATTAAATTCTACAGGGCTTCACAGAACTACCAAAACAGTAAGTAAAGATTGGTTATTGAGTGTTTCACCTGTAACTATAACTTGCATGTATAAACAGTACTTATTTATCTTTCATTACTTGTGATCAATTAATAAAGTGAAATGGAGATGTATCTTGGCTAGACTTTCTATATATTGATTTCTCCCTCAATAATTATGCATTTTTGATTTATTTAATTGTTTTGTTTGACTTCTTCTCAATGAAAACATATTTTTACTTCAATTGTTCTTTCTGCAATTAGATAGAATTTTACCTATTAATGTTGATGGTCAAAATTTGCCGGTTGTTCTTGTTCACCCTCTATATCGTCTTGGGAACATTCCCTTTGAAGTGGGCAAAGTGTTGATCATGAGGTATATGAATGCTTCTGCTAATGGAACTTTTGAATTCTATCCTCATTTTCATAGAAATCTGAACGAGCTTCGAAGTGATTTATTATGTTCCCATAATTCAACCCAAGTCAAAAGCTGTGGCCTATCAAAGCTTACCCGGTCGTGACCGCCTATCAAAATGGTCCAAAAACTCCATGCTCTGCTGGTCCGCATCTCTATCATACACATTGCGAATTCTGAGAGGGCATACTATGCATTCGGGTTCTTCACCACTTTTGAGTTCAAGTCAGTGTGTACGGTACATTTTGATTTGTTTATTACATTTGGCGGCAAATTTGGATTCATTTTTGTTTTATTGAAGATGTTGAATTTGATATGAGAAGTCAGATTTTGATTCATGATATTTAACGTGACATGAAAATGTTTGTTGCCTGTGCCTAATTTTGTGGAAAGAAGTAGTTGTCATCTCAGCGTTGGTTGCTTAGTTGCTTTTGGTCACAAAGTTAGATTTGTTTTTGGCAAAGTTGCTGAATATGCAAGTGTTTTATGAAGATTTGTCATGCATGGTTACCTTTGGGAAGAAGGGTGCTTAATTGATTTCAAAGATTTGATTTTGATGGCCATTTCCAATTGGTAGCCTTTTACAGGCAGAAAACCAGCACGTGGAATTGAACTTTCTAGGTATTAATTTTTCTGCGGTGGTTTATCTAAATAGGCACAAGATGGTGTTACCTAAAGGGATGTTATGTAGGCATTGTCTTGATGTTATTGGTATTATAAATACTAATGGTCAAAACTTATTGGCTGATCTTGTTCAGCCTTCAGATCATCTTGGGAGCACTCCCACGAAGGTGGACAACGTGGTGATCAAGAGGCATATGAATGCTTCTGCCAAGGGAACTTTTGAATTATATCCTCATTTATATAGATCTCTGAACAAGTTTCAATTTGATATATGATGAGCCCCTGTAATTCAACCCGAGTCAAAAGCTATGGACTGTCAAAGCGTGCTGCCCGCCCCCGCCTAACAAAACGATCATAAAAATCCATGCTCTGCTAGGCCATATCTCCATCATAGACATTGCAAATTCTGGGAGGGCATACTATGCCTTCGGGGTCTCCACCACTTTTGAGTTCAAACTGGTGTGTACGGTACTTTGCTTCTTGTTTTCATTTTGATTTGTTTGTTGCATTTGGTTGTAAATTTGGATTCATTTTTGTTTTAATAAAGATGTTGAATTTGATATGAGAAGTCAGTTTTTGATTCATGATATTTAACATGACATGAAAATGTTTGTTGCTTGTGCCTAATTTTGTTCAAAGAAATAGTTGTCATCTCAACATTGGTTGCTTAGTTTGATTTTGGTCACAAAGTTAAATTCAGTTTTGGAAAAGTTTTTGAATGTGCAAGTTTTTTTTGAAGATCTATCATGCATGGTTACCTTTGGGAAGAGGGGTGTTTAATTGATTTCAAAGATTTGATTTTGTTGCCCGTTTCTAATTGGTCAACTTTTACAGGCAGCAAACCAGCACGTGGATCTGAACTTTCGAGGTATTAATTAGTCTACGGAGATTTATCTAAATGGGCACCAACAAGATAATGTTACCTAAAGGGATTTTCCGTAGGTATTTTCTTGATGTTACTAGTATTATGAATGTTGATGCTCAAAACTTGCTGGTTGTTCTTGTTCCCCCTCCATATCATCCTGAGAGCATTCTCTCTGAGGGTGGACAAGGTGTTGATCATAAGGTAAATTAATGCTTCTGCCAAGGGCACTTTTGAATTCTATCCTCATTTTTATAGATTTCTGAACGAGCTTCGATTTGATATATTATGGGCTTTATAATTCAACCTGTCAAAATTTATGGCATGTCAAAGCTTACACGCCTGCGGCCGCCCATCAAAACAGTCCCAAAAATCCATGCTCTACTGGTCTGCATCACTATAATAGACATTGTGAACTCCGAGAGGAAATACTATACCTTTTAGTTCTTCACCACTTTTGAGTTTTAGCTGGTGTGTACGGTACTTCTCTTATTGTTTTCATTTTGATTGTTTGTTGCATTTTGTGGTAATTTGGATTCATTTCCGTTTTAATGAAGATGTTGAACTTGACATAAGTAGTCGGCTTTTGATTCACGTGAATTAATGTGACTTGAAAATGTTTATTGCTTGTGCTTAATTTTGTGGAAAGAAGTGATTGTTATCTCAGCATTGGTTGCTTTCAAAGTTTGATTCATTTTTGGCAAAGTCGTGGAATGTGCAAGCGTTATATGAAAATATTTCATGCATGGTTACCTTTGGGAAATGGGGTGCTTAATTGATCTCAAATATTTGATTGTGATTGTTGCTTCTAATTGGATACCTTTTACAGACAGCAAATTAGCACGTGTATCTGAACTTTGGAGGGATTAATTATTCTTTGGAGGTTTATCTAAATGGGCACAAGATCGTGTTTCCTAAAGGGATGTTCCGTAGGCATTGTCTTGATGTTACTGGTATTATTAATGCTAATGGTCAAAACTTGTTGGTTGTTCTTGTTCAGCCTTCAGATCATCTTAGGAGCACTCCCCCCGAAGGTAGACGACGTGGTGATCATAAGACATATGAATGCTTCTTCCAAGGGAACTTTTGAATTCTATTATCATTTATATAGATCTCTGAACGAGCTTCGATTTGATATATTATGGGCCCCCGTAATTCAACTCGAGTCAAAAGCTATGGCCTGTCAAAGCGTACCCGCCCAACACCGCCTAACAAAATGGTCATAAAAATCCATGCTCTCTTGGGCCACATCCCCATCATAGACATTGTGAATTCTGGGAGGGCATACTATTCCTTGGGGTTCTCCACCACTTTAGAGTTCAAACTAGTGTGTACGGTACTTCGCTTCTTGTTTTCGTTTTGATTTGTTTGTTGCATTTGGTTGTAAATTTGGATTCATTTCCATTTTAATGAAGAAGTTTAATTTAATATGAGAGGTTGGTTTTTGATTCATGAGATTTAATCTGACTTGAAAATGTTTGTTGCTTGCGCTTAATTTTGTGGAAAGATGTAATTGTCATCTCAGTGTTGGTTGTTTTGTTGCTTCTAGTCACAAAGTTGGATTCGTTTTTGGCAAAGTTGTTGACCATGTAAGTGTTTCATAGAGATCTTTCATGAACGGTTACCTTTGGGAAGAGAGGTGCTTAATTGATTTCAAATATTTGATTTTGGTGGATGTTTCTAATTGGTTGGCTTTTACAGGCAGCAAACCAGTTTGTGGATCTGAACTTTCAAAGGATTAATTATTCTGCGGAGGTTTATCTAAATGGGCACAAGATGGTAGTACCTAAAAGGATGTTCCATACGCATTGTCTTGATGTTACTGGTATTATAAATGATGATGGTCAAAACTTGTTGGTTGTTCTTGTTCACCCTCTAGATCATCCTAAGAGCATTGCCCCTAAGGGTGGATAAGGTGGCGATCGTGAGGTATATGAATGCTTCTACCTAGGAAATTTTTGAATTTTATCCTCATTTATATAGATCTTTGAACGAGTTTCGATTTGATATTATGTGTCCCGTAATTCAACCTGAGTCAAACATTATGGCCTGTCAAAGCTTATCGGCCCTCGACCGCCTATCAAAACAGTCCAAATACTCCATGCTCTACTGGTCTGCATCACTATCATAGACACTGCTCTTTCTAGAAGGGAATACTATGCCTTCTAATTCTTCGCCAGTTTTGAGTTCAAGCTAGTGTGTACGGTACTTCGCTCCTTATTTTCATTTTGATTTGTTTGTTGCATTTGGCGGTAAATTATGATTCAGTTACGTTTTAATGAAGATGTTGAATTTGATGTGAGAAGTTGATTTTGATTCATGAGATTTAATGTGACTTGAAATGTTTGTTACTTGTGCCTAATTTTGTGGAAAGTAGTTGTCATATCAGCGTTGGTTGCTTAGTTGCTTCTGGTCACAAAGTTAGATTCCTTTTTGGCAAAGTTGTTGAATGTGCAAGTGTTTTATGAAGATCTTTCATGCATTATTATCTTTGGGTAGAGGGGTGCTTAATTGATTTCAAATATTTGATTTTGATGGCTGATTCTAATTGGTTGGCTTTTACAGGTAGCAAACCAGCATGTGGATCTGAACTTTCGAGGGTTTAATTATTCTGAGGAGGTTTATCTAAAAGCGCACAAGATGGTGTTACCTAAAGGGATGTTCCGTAGGCATTGCCTTGATGTTAACTGTATTATAAATGTTGATGGTCAAAGCTTGCTGGTTGTTCTTGTTTGCCCTCTAGATCATCCTGCAAGCATTCCCTGATAAGGGTGGACTAGGTGGTGACCTTGAGGTATATGAATGCTTCTGCCAAGTGAACGTTTGAATTCTATCCTCATTTATAGAGATATTCGAACGAGCTTCGATTTGATATATTATGGGCCATATAATTCAACGCGATTCAAAAGTTATGGCCTGTCAAAGCTTACCCGCATGTGACCTCCTATCGAAATGGTCTCAAAACTCCACGCTCTGCTGGTCCGCATCACTATCATAGATATTGCGGTCTCCAGAAGGGAATACTATGCCTTATGGTTCTTCACTTTTGAGTTTAAGCTTGTGTGTGCGATACTTTACTCCTTGTTTTCATTTTGATTTGTCTGTTGCATTTGGTGGTAAATTTGAATTCATTTCCGTTTTAATGAAGATGTTGAATTTGATATGAGAAGTCGGTTTTTGATTCATGAGATTTAATGTGACTTGAAAATGTCTGTTGCTTGTGCCTAATTTTTTGGAAATAAGTAGTTGTCATCTCAACGTTGGTTGCTTCTGGTCACAAAATTGAATTCGTTTTTGGTAAAGTTGTTGAATGTGCAAGAGTTTCATGGTTACCTATGGGAAAAGGAGTGCTTAATTGAATTCAAAGATTTGATTTTATTGGTTGTTTCTAATCGGTTGGCTTTTAGAGGCAGCAACCAGCATGTGGATCTAAACTTTCGAGGGATTAATTATTCTGCGGAGGTTTATATAAATGAGCACGAGATGGTGTTACCTAAAGGGATGTTCCGTAGACATTGTCTTGATGTTACTGGTATTATAAATGTTGATGGTCAAAATTTTTCACCCTCCAGATTATCCTGCGAGTATTCCCCCATTTATCCAAACTTTAGAAAGTATCCTATATCTAACTTTGGTCATCAATTTATTTCTAAACTAAGCAAAGAGGTTTGGCCTTATGGTACCCAAACCCACCTTGGGACTATGAGGTCCAAGGTTCAGAGCTCACGTGGGGAGGGAGAGGTTTCGGATACAGTAAATAATGCCTCTAGAGAGCCTTTATGTAGCAAAAATTTATTTTTAAACTAAGGCTTTGGGAGCAGATGATGTTACTGGTTCCAATTTTGTGTTTACTTTTTGCACAAAATTACTTCTTAAATATTTGTAATATAAATTTGGTGCAGCCAGTAAAAATTATAGATCCCCACTTGGTCTCTACATTTTTTTGATGGATATAAGAGGGTATATTTGCATGATAGAACTAAGTTGGAAAACAAAAGTTCCTGGGTTGCTGAGTGTAATTTGAATATCCAAGTAACATTGGAGCTGGAAGATGGGATTTTCTTAGTAGAGCACCTTCAGACGCAGCATGTGTCAATTCCAGCTGGAAAAACTATCCTGTATACTTTTCCTCAGGTCAGTTACCATCTGCAATATTCTTAAGTTTTTTAGAAAGGGCAGCTCATTTCTTTTTCTAGTTTGAGCACCATCTTTTCGCAGAAGGAAAATTGTGTATGTATAATATTCCATTGTCAAGTACTTCCCATTTTTCTTAGTTATAGTGCCATGCTTGTTTCCAAATTTTAACAGTATAAATTGGCAGCTCTTTTTCTATAAGCCAAAATTATGGTGGCCAAATGGTATGGGAGAGCGATCCATGTATACTATCAGTATTACTGCTAGTAATACTAACTATAATATTTTTTTTAAGGAAAACTAAGGACTTGTTTAGTTGTAAAAATTTTCTAATATTTTTAAAAAATTAGAAAATAGAAATAGAAAATGAAAAAAAAAACTTAAAAAGAATTTTTAATTAGTAAGCATATTTTTTAAATGTTTTTAAATTTTAAAAAATAAAAACAAATAGAAAACAGAGACATAAAATTATTTTCTCAATTAAATAGTCTAAGTGAATATTTGAAAAATGTATTTCATGACAGTGCAATTATTTTCCGTATTTGCAATTTATTGCACCGGTCTTCCTGTTGTTAACCTTAGGGTTGTGCAGTTACGAGGGAATTAAAACTGGATTAGAATATTGCTAGAATCATGGATTAGAATATTATACCTGTTGTTGGTGGTGGTTGTCGGCCATTGATGGTGGTGGACGGAGGGTTTGTTGTTGCTGCAGGTGGCGGTTGGCAACGGCTTTTCCGTTCTTGCTATTGGCGGTGGTAGGTTTGGATGGGGAGCGATGATTTTGCTGTTGTTGACATTGGTGGATGGATGCTGGTGGTGGTTGCTGCTGGTAGATGGTCGCTGGTGGTTGACAACTGTAGTGATGTTGGGGGACCAGATTCGACAAAGGACGGCAGTCTATTGAGGGTGGACAACGCTAATGACGGCGTTAGGAGTTCATTGTGGCTTTCAAGTTCGGGGGTTTTTGTTTCTTATTTCATTGTGGATTGGGTCTCGACTTCCTTAGCGGCTCGACGTGTTGGGCGTGCTGCTATTTGTTGTTCCAATTGCACTCTCGCTTTTGCATTAATGGCAAAAACCATATTTGGTGGACTCCTCTTAGTGATAAAACTTACTGCTTTAGGCAGTTGTTATGTTTGTTGTTTTATTCGCTTGTGCTTTGCAGATTATTTAGTTTACCATTGTGTTGTATCTACTCGTCGTGTTATCTGGCGTCTTGTTCGGCCACTGTGTGCTGTTGCACTTTGTCCTGCTGTGGCTCTTTGTAACATTGATATTCCGGGTTGAATACAACAGTTTCATTGTTGACAAAAAAAAAAAGAATATTATATCAAATGTGCACAAGTTCAGGGTTACACATGGGTTAAGCCTTTTAATTTAGTATAAATGTGTGATTTTCGTAATAGTCATATCAACACTTGGCTAAACATTGAAGTTATTTGTGAAAATTGCACCACAAAGACAATTACTAAATCTAATTACACTAAAGACAAGGTTTTAGGTCATTGCATTTTTAGAGAAAATATTTTCATAAAGCAAGATTTTATCAAACTAATTCCAATATGCCAATATCCCATCAATATAAGTTGTATTTTTTTAAATTTTTTTATTATTAATTTTTTAAAATAATATATTTGTAATAATAACAAAATATAAGTGTAATAAAACCATGTAGTTTTATAATAATATAATAATATAATAATCTAATAATAGCTGAAATAATTTGTCAATATCTAAGTCAATATTAGTTGTATTTTTAATTTTTTTTATAATTAAAAAATATTTTTAATAATATATGTATATATATATATATGTGTGTGTGTGTGTAGAGAGAGAGAGAGGGACAGAGAAAATGCTCAACTTACTAGTAAGTTCCTCATCATCCATTGTTTTGGATTTAATAGTGAAAATTAAATTCAAAAAAGTAAATTACATCAACTATTATATTTAAAAATAATAAATGGTAAGAATTAAAAGTATATATCTATATATAGGGAGGAAATCTTCACCATCCATTTTTTTAGATTTAATGGTTCACTATTGTCAACATTTAATGATCATTAGATCTAAGAGAATTAGGTGTAAGTTATAAAAACTTATACTTAGTGTGTGTGTGTATATATATATATATATATATATGTTGGAAAAAGCGGTTCGCCCATAATGGGTGAACCGAACTCAGTCGGTCAAAGTATGAACCAAGACCGTGGACCGAGACCAATTAGAAAGCCCAATTGAGGAGAAACAAACTCGGTTAGTTAAGGTGTGAACCGGGACGATGAACCAAGTCTAATTGGTAAGCCCAATTGAGTTAGGGATGAAATACGTCTATTGGGCCCATTAGGTCCGTTAGCCCATTTGAGGATCTATGTAAGGACTTTTGCTCCTTCCTTTCCTCCATTCACTTAACCACCTCCAAAACCGAGAGAGAGAGCTATCCACCGAGAGAGGGCGAGCCTCGGCCTCCTGACCCCAAGTCCTGCACTGATCACGTGTGTCATCTAGACTGCAAAACAGCCGGGCACTCTCGTCGATGATTCGACCTTGGTTTACTCGCAAGACCAACATAGAACTGGTCCTGGTCCGCTGCTAGCTTCCACCAGAATCGAGGTTAGTAAGTCGAACATATTTATTGTACTGTTTATTAGTTAACTGGTATGCGATTCCTTCATTGGTATCGGAGCCAACACGATTTTTTCGAATATGTTTCAAAAATATTGTTGGTTTCTATCTAGGATGTCTACTGTGATTTTTTGGTATTAGACTTTCTGTCTCAAACGTCATTTTTGGTTCGAGTCCATCCGGAGTCAAATTCTGAAAGTTGGAGTTTTACAATTCTGACAAAAGATTTGAGTTCAGCGACCTTGAAAACGTTACTTGCCAAAATTTCGTTGCGAAATTCCATCGGGGAGGTCCTCAAATCGACGAAAATCCGATCGAAAAATACTGAGTGGGGATACAGAGATGAATTTGTTCATTTGATAAGAACGACGACGTCGTGTGTTTTGATTCATCCATATGTGCAACTCAGATCGCAACACTTGGCGTAGAGAGGAATTCTGTCAAAGTTGACCAAAATGTGGACCAATAGAAACACCACAAGTGGCAGCGTGCAAACACGTGAACTGAGTGTCGCTAGCCAATCAAAATTTGACACGTGGCAAATAAGACCACGTAGGCAGACACATCATGGACATGTGACATACTGACTGGCCTCACACGTCATCATAAGTATCCAATGATGTGGTGACATGTGGCATCGTTCGCCACGTGGCGTACACATCATCACGTTGAATGGCATCCATGTCGGTTAACCTTGGACCAATTATAAATCGACACGTGGATTTTCGGTTGTGCTACACCTGGCTCCACTTGATGACGACACTAGGCGGAATTACAGCATCGCGCATGTGTTTCACGCGCTGGAGTGTGTACGCGAGTGAATCCCTGCACGTGGCGAGTGGGGCGAGTGAAATGTGTCCTAGCCAACATTTTTTGGAGAATTAAAATTTTGATTTTTCTAAAATTTTTGATATACTTTTTGCAATTTTTTGACTTCTGAAACTGTTTTTTCAAAATTTTATGAGTATTAAAAATTGTTCAAAAATTGTGGGAAATATATTTTCTGTTAAGAATTATTTTAAAAATTATTTTTAAAATAATTGATTTATAAAATGTGTGTATATGGTTCTCATTTAGATAATTGAGATTATATTTCAATTTTTTTGGCAATACGTGAGTACATATATATCCGTTCTATTTATAATTTTTTACAAATAAACGAATGGGGTAAAACCATATTTTATCGACTTAAGTGTGAATTATGAGAGAATTTACACGACTCTTGAAGTGAGTATTTTTGGACGATGGTAGTCATAATGGAAAGATTTAATTGTGTGTTAGAGCACAACGGTGATGATGGTTTGGTTACTTGGTAAAATATTATGATACTCGTCACCAGTGTTGGTTGAACTGTTGGTATATTCTAGAATGTTTTATGAAAATGTGATCTCTTAAGTGTTAAAGAAAGATACTTAGAGATTCTAGAAAGTAAAAACGTTTTAAGATTGGTATGTCCAAGATTAAACTATGATCGTGAAGAGAAATCATAAGAAGTGGAAAATCTACTTTAAGATCGTATGATTTATAGAATTTTTGATAAGTTGGCACGACCACTTATGAATTCTATTTTAAACACTTTGAAAAAGGTACATCGTGTATCCTATTGGCAGACATATGTTTAATACTATATTTGTGTAATATTATTCTTTGGCGATATTAGAATTATATGTGTGTTAATGTTGTCCAATGTTAATGTATATATATTAACATTGAGATAGATTATTTGGATTACATGTTAGTTTAATAAATTATGATTATTCCATTTATTGTTTTAGCTTATTATTGTGTTAATTTGCCTTAATTTTATGTAATATTTTATATTTTGAATATATTGCCCGATTATTGAGTTTGCCTTGATAATTGAGATGACCAACATGAATTCCCCTAAGTCATTTAGACTTTAAAAGTGAATCCAAACAGTCATTATTTACTATCTATAAAATTAAATATAGTATAGTTAATTGTTAAGACCAAGATGGTAAATATACACATATTGCACATTTCGATTCAAAGTTTAATAAGAGACTATGCTAGTTTAATTTTTGGTTGGATAGTAAATATATGTATATTGCTATGTGAATTACTTGTGTGCAATTATGTCTTGTTATTTATCAAATTTATTTGTGATATTCACTGCTTATAAAGTCAATTGAGGTTGAGTCATGCGAGAACGTATGTTGAGCTATGTTGAGCTTAGGTGGAAACAATTGAAAAATACTAGATTATGAAAAATTGGTGTGTACTCTAAGAGCAAAAGCTCGTGCCCCTTTGAACTTGGTTATGACCGAATTCAAAGAGAAGTAGAAAACCACTCAACATAATTTGGACTGAAATGTCTGTATGATGTGGAAGTTAGAAAATTCCACTGCATCCATCGTCTTGTTAGTACAAAGGATGATGAATTCACTTTGCTATTTTACAAGTATCGAGGTGCAAAAATTTTGTAAATTGCATTTAAGGAGCAGTTAGTTAGTGTGACACTAACTAAAACTTAGGGTCTTTGACCATTTATACTGATACTTGTTATAAATATTCTAATTATGTGAGTAGAGGCATAAGACCTATATGATTAGATAGCTTAGTGATCTTAATCATTGTTTGATAAAGGACAAGGTCCAAAGTTGTTTTTCACTTCTTGCCTAGAAGTTAGGAGCAAATCAAATTGCAAATAACCCACGCTTATCTCATACGTGAGATTGTGAAGAATTTGATAATGTCACGACCCGAATCGGGCCAGTGACCAGCGTACAAGGTGAATTGTCTATGGAGGTCCAACTCATCTCGCACAAGACTCAGAAATATAGATATTCTACCCAGACATTCATTTATCAAAACATTTATTTAATAAAATATGATATATACGAAAATAGTAATAATATAATACTATCGAATAAATATGAAACCGTCATCGTGAAATCAATATCCAAAATACAATAGTATAGCCCAGTATCCTCATATAAACTCGGTATGGAACTTTGACAACAAAATACAAAAGTATAGCCCGAACGAGGGCACTCACTAAATAGCAAATAATGACGGGATGCCGAACAGATATTGAGTGTCAAAATATATCTGTAGGGCAGACAAAGAATATAAACATAAATAAAATGGGGGTCAGGACCCAGTGAGGAAATAGCACTCCAAATTGCCTCATACGTGCTTCACAAAGACAAATTTGAAAATCGTTCAAAAGATACCGCACACGTATATACTGATATAATATTTATACACACCACATATGTAGTTAAATTTCATGCCATATCCCGACACATCAAAAACTATATAAGTAGGAAGATACAATCTATGTGTTTGAAGCTGTCATTTCACTCACCTGGAATCCAAAGTAAATGATCCAGTTAGGCACCATTGGTAGGTGGTTGGTCGTGTTAGCAAGAACAGGAAGCTGGAACAGACACATCCATAACAGATATTAGAAAATGATGTTGGTACTGTGGCAATACTGGATGAATGATATGCATATGCAGATGCAGACGCTCAGAGATGTAGAAACTCTATCCCGAATGATAAACCATCATCCGCAACCCAAAATTCAAGGCACGCGTAAAATTACAGTTTGGACCCCGGCCAATGTAAAATTACTTTTTAGTCCCGAGACTCGACTAAGTTCTAAATAGTCCTCAAAATACTCTGAAATTGCTAACTAGTCCTCGAAGTAGTTAGAATTCCCAAAATAGTCCTACAACACTAAGAGGTACAAAGGTGTGCAAAATTACACATTTGATCCCTCAGAACAAAGCCTCACTCAAGTAACCCAAAAGGCTTACTCGAGTGACACCAACAGCGGCTTACTTGAGTAAGCCAGACGTGCTCATTCGAGTAACCCGTGTTCATGGCTTACTCGAGTAAGTCATCTACTCACTCGAGTAAGACCCTGCCCAAATCGTACCCAACTCTACAACACCTCAATTTCACCGATGGAAATCAATACCCAATACCCACATTGACCAGACTCAATCCCCTGAACTCAAATTTAAAGTCAAAATCATCAACACAACTCGAAAACACCCTAAATTGACCCAAAATGAATAAGTTTGAAACTCATTCACAAACATGTTCGATTTATGTGAATCCAAGCTTACATTATGTGTTAATAGACTCCTAAATTCCCGAAATCACAACCCTTAACACCCATTCTAACATAAACAACCTATATGTTAACATAGAAACATTTGTTCAAACCCTAGAATGAACATTCATGAAAAATGAAGGAAAATTAAAGAATGAGAGGTAGAGAGACGTAATCTTACCTCAAGAGACGATTAGGAAGGAACGAGATCCAACCGAAATGGCTTTTG
>CAODLS011846200.1:0-12538 GCA_948243855.1 Flueggea neowawraea | reverse complement strand
AGGATTTCACTCTCTGATTTGAGCCACCCAAGTTCACTCTCCGAAGATCTTTCTATATCTCTAGCCGGTTCCAATCTTCACGTGTTCACTGTTCAGGAACTGAAAGTGATCACACAGAGCTTCTCATCAAGTAACTTTCTTGGCGAAGGCGGGTTCGGACCGGTTCATAAAGGGTTCATCGATGATAAGCTTAGGCCTGGTTTCAAAGCTCAGCCTGTGGCTGTCAAGCTCTTGGACTTGGACGGGTTACAAGGCCATAGAGAGTGGTTGGTGAGTTTTCTGGTGGACATTAACGGTTCTGCTAGACGGTACCCTGGTTCGGATTAATTAACTCATCTTTCGATTCTTTTGCAGGCGGAAGTGATCTTTCTTGGACAATTAAGGCATCATCATTTGGTGAAGCTAATTGGTTATTGTTGCGAAGAGGAACACAGGCTCTTGGTTTACGAGTACATGCCGAGAGGCAGCTTGGAAAATCAGCTATTCAGAAGTAAGTTTATTCGGAATTTGTAAACTAATCAGAATTATGACACTTTCTTGTGTGAAAGAATTGATTTACTAATGTAATCTTGATTAATTTTTTCAGGGTATTCTGTTTCTCTGTCATGGTCTACAAGAATGAAAATTGCTCTCGGAGCTGCAAAAGGTCTGGCCTTTCTTCACGAATCAGAGAAACCTGTTATCTATAGAGATTTCAAGGCTTCAAACATTTTGTTAGACTCGGTTAGTATGTTGTTCTGTTTTTCTTTGATTAACTCACTGAATTGGTCTTACAATTAATTGTCAGCTTTTACTAATTCTGAATTGATCATTTTGATTACAGGATTATACAGCCAAACTTTCGGATTTCGGCTTAGCGAAAGACGGTCCTGAAGGATCTGAGACTCATGTTTCAACCAGAGTAATAGGAACACATGGCTATGCCGCTCCTGAATATATCATGACAGGTAATTAACTATTTTTTTTTTCAAAATTCGATTCAACTCGATTTGATTATATTCACTTTCTTGGAATGTATATATTAACCTGACACCAAATGTTTTCAGGTCACTTGACATCAAGGAGTGATGTATACAGTTTCGGAGTAGTACTCCTGGAGCTGATCACAGGAAGAAGGTCTGTTGACAAGAACCGTCCACAACGAGAACAGAATCTAGTAGAGTGGGCAAGACCAATGCTGAATGATCCAAGAAAACTTGGCAGAATCATGGATCCAAGACTGGAAGGCCAATTCTCTGAAACCGGGGCACGCAAGGCAGCTGCATTGGCCTACCAGTGCCTGAGCCACAGGCCGAAGCAGAGACCAAGCATAAGCAGTGTGGTGGAAATCCTGGAGCCTCTGAAAGACTATGTTGATATTCCTATAGGGACTTATGTGTACAGCTCCACCGGAAAGTCCTGAAAAGAATAAAGACGAAAATGTCAAGGACGGTGAGAACAAGAGGGATGTGAACAAAGAGAGTGTCCATTATCACCACAAACATAAGCTTCATCATGGTCACAGACGACATCCTCTAAAGTCACCAAGGTCCCAACAGTACATTCTGAAACTGCTTTGAAACACTATCAGAAAAGTGGGTTGCAATCTCCTTTGCATAGAGCCAAGGGGGCATAGATAAAAAAAATTAGAGAAAAATCAAACTGTAAATCACATAGTGTAAATACACTATACATTTATTTTATTTTTTTGGTTTTTTGCCACTCGAATTTTTCGTAATCGAAGCAAATTCAACTTAGTTCTGGAAACAATTCCAATATCAGCAAGATGTATACATTCTTTGAATGTGGTAATACAAAAACTAGGCCAGAAGAATTGTTTAATTACTTGAATTGATTCTTTGATTGGATTGTTTTTTCTTTTTTACCGAGTTGATAAAAAAGACCAATCTCTAATTAGTTAGACATGTTGTTGAGGAGGTGAGTTTTGTCAACAATGTCAAACAAACAGCTAGGAAGTTTGAAATATACTACACGGAATCATATACTTTTAAGATTAAATCCCACTAACCCCCAAATCTTAAATTAATTGTGACTTGATGTGACAACATCAAGCAGCCATGTAAATTTAAAAAATGTCTGAAAAAAACCAACAAAATTAAAATTAAAATATGTAATGATCAGAAGCTGCAGACATCATGTGTGTGGTTAGAAATTCCATGTTTCCAAATATATTCCAGTAAATCCGGTTCTGTCACTTTTTTTTTTGCCTTAATCATACGAACTTAGTTAATAAAAAATGGGTAAGAGTGTCTGAATGGCATGATTAATGCATTCACTTAGACATGGTAGCTCTAATGTTAATATCATTAAATCATCCGAAATAGTAAAATAGGGACAGAATCTTCAACATGGGTTCCTGACAATTTGATATGTTTGGTCAAATTTTGCAAGGCTACCTCAATTACCGTGTGTTCTAATTGGATATGTCTCATTTTTAGACCCGGCATAACTAAGAGGGTCATACCATTTGTAGGCTAGTGAGATTACTATAGTTGTCATCACTTGCATTGATTGACTGTTAATTTTTTTCAAAAAAATGATCACTCTATTAAAGTGTCGAAAGACTGAATTGATTAAAATTGGTAGGTAATTTGGTTTGTTTTCGAGGCCTTGCGGTGATTAAGGGCTTATTCAACATGTGATTTTTAGTATTTTAAGATATTTGATTATTATTAAATATATTTTAGGTCTAATATGCTACTTATAAGTAGCTAATTAACTCATTTCAATCAGTTGGAAATATTTGGTTTTTTGCGTGGATGCCACGTACCAATTTGATAAATTAGGATATGACGATATCCCATCATGAACGAAAAATAAATAATTAACATATATTTAAATAGAATGTTTGAGATCCTACATCGATAAATATGGTGGAAGAATTCAATTAAATACACAAAAAATAACTTCTTGTTAGTCGTCACAAGCCACACTTGTGATAACGACGGGAACATGACATCTACCCATAACATAAGAACCAACAAAACGGATCTCTTACATGAATGAATGGAGTGCCACGAAGAAGCAAATCTTCTCTTTCTAGCTCTCAAGGCCGGTGACACACACACCGAGAAGGGAGAATTTTGTGTGTTGTTTCTATTGACTAATGAGCCAATTCTATAATTTTAGTGCACCTATTTGTAGATGTGGAACGTGAATTCTCTTACAATATATATAGAGTTCATTTGTTAAAACTTATTAGAATCATAAGCCCATTGGATAATTATTCCAATTTGAGTTCAAATTTCACTCATAATCCATCATGAACGAACCCATTTTTTAACAAGATAAGAATCTAATTTACTAATAATCTTTCCCAAATATCAATGAAAAAAATAAATCAATATGATCACATAAAAGCTGGGTTCACAAACGTTTTGTTTTGTCTCTAAGTTTCTAGAAGAGAATTCTTCAAAAAATCTTGAAATGGTGAATCAAGACTTGCAGACTTTCCTTAATTTCCATCAAATGGTAAAATCCATCGAATAGCTAGACCTAATTAATAAACAGATATTTCTTTACGAAAAAAAAAACTTATATGGATCAATTTAGCACGATTAAAATATAGGCTTAATACTTAATGTTCATAGAGGGCGGATGTTTATGAGTTTAATGTATACCTTCTTTTTAGCAATAAAATATAATATTATTGATAAAAAAAAATATAGGCTTAATACATTCACTCCTTCAATTTGTGCTCATCTGACGTTTCTCTCCTTAATTTACATGAACGATCAAATTGCCCTCTGAAAATTTAGGGTCTGTTTAGTTGTAAAAATTTTCCACTATTTTCAAGAAAATTAGAAAACAAAAACAGAAAAATAAAAAATTTGTTCAAAAAGAATTTTTGATTAATAAACATATTTTTTAAATACTTTTATATTTCAAAAAATAGAAACAAAACACAAAACAGAAATAAAAAATTATTTTCTCAACTAAATATAGTCTTAGCATTTAAGGGCATAAATGACTAGTATCCCAAAGGAGCTCAAACTGCCTTTGAGTTGTAACAAATGTTAAAAAGCGGAATGGTATGTGCACTTTCTTTTATATACTTTCTTATGCACTTTCAATCAGAATTTGTAATGGGTTATTTTTGTAATCTTTATACATATAAAATTATTAAAAAAATTAAGTCTCTCTTATGTTTCAAATTTTGATTGGAAAGTACATAAGAGAGTGCAAAAAATGGAGTGTTCCTAACATTTGCCATGTTCAAAATTACATCATAAATTGTAACAATGTCTCTCTTTTGGTCCCTCTTTTCTTTTCTTTTTTTTCTTTTCTCTTTTAGCGCCATGTCAATAGTTTGATTCTTGTTTGCATAAAAAAATACAAATTCAGGATACATTTTTAAACGTTGGTATAGTTCGGAGTAATAAATATCATCGGGTAGGCAGAAGTAGCCATAAAAATAATGTAACTGGTTACATTTTCCATCTCATAGTTATGTTCATTTTCTAATTTTTGTTTTTTTATGAAAAGCTGGAGGTTGAAGAATCAGTATGTTCATTTCTTAAATTAACAAGTCATCGACTTCAAAGAGATGATTAATTCTTTTTTTTTTTGTTTCGATCAAGAAAAGAAATGATTGGTTTGGGAGGATCCATGTTAAGTATTATATAAAAAAATAATGATTCCGACCAAAATAAATAATATAACAGAATTTTACTTAATACTCAAATAAACAAAAAAAAACCAATGTTATTGCACACAGTTCATGAACCCAAACCAAAAAAAAAACATGTTTTAGGATAATATAATTACAAGGAAAAGATTACTGGAATACATATATGGATTCCACAACTCAAACTGGTGCAGATACAGTGTTAAGATATTTTTTTGTAAGTACCTAAGACTGCGAAATTGACAATATTTTCGACTACCAATGATTTATGCAGGTTCATTGCCAGCTAACTATAATTTAATCATTTAATTATCCATGTGATTCATACCCTTATTTATATGTAGAATCGACTTAATATATGCCTTTATATATGGTATTTTAGTCAGCGATGTTTGAATTTCTGATCTATTGAATTGAAGAATGCTTTCATTTGACATGTTTCTCGAGAGCCAATATGTAATTGCGATAGATCAGAACAACCAAGCAAATCCATGACTTGACAAAGCAATTGAAATTCCAATAAAATCAAGAGGAATATCTGATTATGAAAACTGCGCCACGCAAGATTCAGAATTTTGTAGAACGATTGATAGTGGCGCGTTTCGGTGCAGAAGATGTTGCAAGTTAAAGTCTCTCGAGCAGCACTTCATTCCAATTAAATTGGACTTGTTTACCGTGCAATGCTAGACCTCTTGATAAGCCCGAAATAAGTAGAGGGCCCCTACGTAAAGGCGGGGCTAGCTCTCTCGGGGGTTTATCCTATTCGGTGTGTTGTCAGTGGCCGCCACACTCAGCCTATCAATAGCCAGAGGCCGTTGGGTCGGGGTTCTCTCATCATCAAAAAAAAATCAGAACTTTGTTATATCTACGTAGTTCTCCAAAATTTCGGAGAAATTTCTACAAAATTTGACCAACTTGCACATTCTTAATTCCGGATTAGCTTGACCAAGAATTGCAATCTCAATTATTGTAGAAACTAACTAGCCAGGAACGTCATATTGCTTGCCTGCATTTCAATAGTCTTCAATGACCAAAAATGGTGTAACCGTGCAATCTTTACAGCCACTAGATCGATATAACTTCCTCTCGTATTACAATATTAATTGTCTGCACATCTCTTGAGATCATGCACATATATATCATATCATATCATGATACGTCACGAATTGGAAGCAACCTAAAAATAATTAATACCAAAGGATTTTGTCAACAGTCCAGGTAATCGGATATTATGTGGTTACTTAGCATAGTTAGTCCTCCAATTGTCTAATTGAAACATTTCCAATATGCAGTATACCTTTTTTTATATAAATAATAATTAGTAATACTATATACGTTAATTTAGTACTCATCTTCTAAGTACTGTAAACTTAATTAAGATATAAACATTTTAGTTCTGACTGACATATATAAATATAGTACTAAATCTTCAAATTTTGCGTCTTAAAAAATTTAGTACTATTTTTATGACTACAAGAAAATGCTAGTTTTGTGGCGAAATTATTTTCGTCACAACTTTGTGACCAATGTGTTGCAAAGCCGCTAAGAAATGGTCAACACCCAATGGTTGACAAATTTGCGACGAAATTGGTCCAATTCTGTCAATTTTTTGTGGTATATAATCAACATCAAACATTTAGTTACTAAAAACTTAATCAATATACAATTTTCATTTAGTACTTTGATTGATAATATACAGTACTCCATCATAAAAAATAGTACTATTTTAACACCCAATTTCAAACATTTAGTATTTGTTAGGCGCATTTATTATCTCGAACATGTGTCAAGAAGGGGTAACGCCGCCTCCAGAAGCATTAAATGCGAAGGCAGTGCGAGTAAAACAAATAACAACTCACAAAGTCTCCTTCGGGGATAACCATTCCCGAGGAAAAGCCAAGAAGGGCGACTTCAACTCCAAAACCGGAAAGTAATGTACACATCATTTCTCGAGTCTAGATTTTTTGTCATTTAACAAGTCTGAGCTCACAGCATGCTCGAGAGAAAAATAAAGTAGTCTAAACAGACTTCAGGTTATTGCTCGAATGAGCATCATTGGGAAGTTCAAGGAAATCCCGAAAGAACAAAAGGCTAAGCTCGAGAATAGAAGTCCTCAGAACATAACGTGGCTAGCATAGCGGTTGATATTGGCTATACTTGAGGAGCAAAACGGTCACCAGAACGTGGGAAGTTTTCGAAACGTGGGCAGTTATCACCACGAATAGGATCAATCATGTGAACTGCATCGAACGTGTGCGAGATTTTAGAGAACAACCGCTAGAGTACACAACTATAAATAACAAGAGGAAACAATGTAGAAGGACAGGATAAACCAAACTCTTGCAAATTTATTTCTTGATTTCTCTTTTTTGTTTCATTGTTCCCTTTCGAGTTCCATTTGTTTGCTGAGCAGTAATGGTGGATTGCAAGAATTCCCATGCTGAGCACGTACGCATTTAGAACTTTTGTAACTTTTATTAATGTCAGCATTCATCTTGGTTTCAATATTTATTTGCTTATATTTACATGCTTTCTTCAAGTATTTTTCTTTATTTGTTTTCCTTCATTTGCCTAGTCATTATTGCTTAGTGTTTGTTTACACAATTGTTAACAGTGTTTGTGTGGTGGTTAATGCCATACTTTGCATTTTGGCTTTTGGTTCTCGCATTTATTTACACGAATGTTGGTAGTGTTCGTTTAGATCATTATGTTACGCTATACCTCAGCCGTTCGCATTTAGAAGTCCTAAGCTGCTAGGCATCATCAAACCCTTAGTTGAATTTACGTGGTCATTCACTTTTCGATTACAAATTCTAAACCAACTATCTCTATCACGTACATTGCGTCGGACACGAATTTTCCCCAAACATATTTTGGCGACCACAGTGGGAGACCAGTTCGTGAAGAATGGCAAAACATGTAACTCAGAGTGGTAATCTTTAGGTACAACCAAAGGAAACTTAAGAGCAAGAAGCAGCTTCGCCCGAGCGACTATTGGCTCCTCGTGAGGAGTCAAGCTTTCCCGCGACTGACTCTTGGTAACAATCTTCTAGAAATAATAATTTCCAAGCATATTTCGATGCAGCGATGACTGATTATGACCAAAGGGTTGTTGCCCGAAAAGAAGCCTTGCAACTTCAATTGGATTCCTTGCAGGTTAGAATGAACGCTATCAATGCTGAGTTAGCCAAACCTCTACGAGTTATTGAGGAAAATCGGTTGAATTTGAAGCAAGACATTGAGCTGACATTGAATAATAAAGCATATGAGGTTCGTCTACATATGGAAAGTCAAGTAGGAAAGCTGCAAGGACGTCTCGGCCAAATATCCTCAGATTTAGTCAAAGAAGTTAGGAGTGTCCAAGCTGAGCAGACTGAATTTATGACAAAATTATTTCAGAAGTATTCTAAGGAATTCACTAAGAAAACTAATGACTGGAATGTTTTAATGCAACGCCAAGGAGATCAAGTAATTGACAACATTGACAGTCTTTTTCATGATTCCCAAGCACCTTTTGGAAGGCAAATCACCACAGAGGTTGAAATCATGATAGAAGCTCGGGAAGCTCAGACGGACAAGGGCAAACATCCTTTAGAAGAACCCGATCAACGGGTTATTCTATCAGGTTCTCCATCAGAACGACCACCCGAATCACCCCTAGGATACCCTTCGGTTACTACTAACCGAGCTTATGAGCCGTCTACTTCGGGGTATGTTGCCCGAATTCCTGGTTAAGGGATTCCAATCCAGACTGACTATAATTCTGCTAACACTGGGACAATATTGGATAAATCACACTGTATACCCTTCCGAGTACTCAAGGTATAGGAATAGTAAATCCTACACAGCATACACCAGCCTTATCATATCTGGGTATCCACCAACCCAAATGGTTGCTTCAAGGGCTCCACCACTTAGAGCAAATTGAGTTCCCACTAGTCTTTCGGGTGGAAGCCAACCACCAGTTGGTTTTTCGAATCTAGGTCTAAGTAACTCAACAGCCACACCATATCCTCAAGTTAATAATCCAACAGTTTTTCCATATGGTACTTCAACTACTCACGGAGGTGCCCCAACCATTGTACCATATAGTGCCCCAATTGCTCAAGAAGGAAATCCAGACGCTATACCATATGGTGCTCAAACGGCTCAAGGGGTAAACTAGGACGTTATTGCAAACATGATAGAACGTATGTATGGACCCCAACTCCAGCGGATAAATAGATCGATTTATCAGAAACCGTATCCTGATTATATCGACAGGGATCATCCTTTTCCTCGAGGATATAAAGTACCCGAATTTATGCTTTTTTCGAGAGATGGAAAGATGTTTGCACTCGAACATATTGCTAGGTTCACCTACCAATGTGGAGAAGTTTCGGGCGATGAATTCATGAAAATGCATTTATTTTCGAGCTCTTTGATTGGAACTGTGTTCAATCGGTACATCAATTTGATTTCGAATATTGTCTTTACTTGGTTGGATATGCAAAATGCGTTTCAGGCTTAATTTGCTCGAGGAGACCCGAGCACAACAGTGGCAGACCTGGCACGATTGAGGCAAAATCCTGGGGTGACTACTAAAGAATTCCTTACCCGTTTTAGGCAAGCAAGGATTAAATGCCAAGTTAATTTACCGGAAAGAGAGTTCTTGCTCTTTGCTCAAGATGACTTGGATTTCAAGCTTAGGAAGAAATTCGAAGGAATGAAGTTCCAAGATATGTACGAGCTCACCGAAAGGGCATCTTGCTTTGAGGAAATCCTTAAGGAAGATAACGTTCGGAAGAGTACTGTGATTGGTACTTATTACCAAGAAGTTGCCTAATTGGAATCTTGTAGGCAGGGAACTTATGAACCTCGGGAACCTCCCTTATGGAAGTAGATGTAGCCGAGTACGTCCGAGGAAAACTATTAGTATGCGGACCGCTAGCATGAAAAAATGCACAAGCTCCAATCAATCTTAAATCGAAGGAGAATCGGAAGTATTCCTTTGATTTAGACAAGGCTGATGCAATCTTTGATTGACTTGCTGAAAATAAGTGAATCAACTTCAAAGGGAATCAAAAAATTCCCCCACTCGAGGAGTTGCGCGGAAAGAAGTTCTGTAAATGACATAGTTCTTCGACTCATTCGACAAACAATTGCATAGTATTTCAGAACATGTTGCAAGACTTGGTGGAATCCAAGGAATTGCAATTTCCCGAGTCTAAGGAGGCTATGGGAATAGATGGTAATCATTTTCCCCATAATGTTGAATGTTCTCTAATTGAATTATTTCCTTGTTTGCAGAAAGTTCCAAAAGTCACCTTACCTGAGTAGCCGTTGTTGTGTTCAATAGGCTAGTCAGGATGGGGTCCTTCGGTTCCCACTCTTTAGTGACCCTGAGCTGGACCATTACTACTGCTGGCATGTAACCACGTTGCACATCATAGACAGGTGCAATGATTTTCTCTTTTTCCTCAGCTCCAACAGGGATTACAACTGGTATCACTTCTCTAATGAAGAGGAGGTCGCTTTGAACTTGGGATACCCAGGCGGACCTAGCTACACTTCAGATGTTCCCTGAAAAAATTGTTTCCGAAAGGAGACTATAGCTCACCAAAACTTTGAGTTCTAGAGACAAGAGCAACTACAGAAGCAAGCTGAAGCCAAAGAGATTGCTCGATTAGCCCAGCTTCAAGGAGGCGTCAAGATCATACTCCAGGCCTTAAGGTTCTGCGGACATTGTTCCGCAAAACTTAAGACAATTGTGGCTACCAAACATGTAGTTTTTCAATAAGCTATTTATCCCCCGAATGTTTGACCTGGCATGGCTCTCATGTGTTCAGGTGATCAGTTGGTCTCTAGGAGAAAGCAATTGAGGTCAACTCCGTATGACTTTGGACCTTCCAACCACCTTCCTAGAGGCGAAAAATCAAGGAAGTTCGTTAATCTTCTTCAAGTGTTAACCCAAAAAAGAAACAAAAGTTCTGGAAACCCCAGAATCCTGAGAAGAGAATATGGAAGGAAGTTCAACCCGAGCAAAAAATCTCGATTTCGCCTCCCAGACCGCAGAAGATGAGCCGGACTCAGAAATGCCGCTGGTACAGGCGCCTGGACGAACTAAAAAGGCAACAAGAACAAATTCTCCAAGTCAAGATGACCAAGGTGGAGCAGGCCATTCCAAATAAGCCTGGTCGTTCCCGAATCATCGAAGAGGAACAGAAGAATCAAATCGAGTCGGACAATGAAATCGAGTTCATAGTAGATGATGATGATTATCAAATTCTCCACGATGATTTTCCACCACTCGAGCAGGCAAGGACTATGAGTGTAATATGGTACTTACTCTGCCAGCAAGTTACCAAGCTCAGACAGAACAAAATGAATCGAGACCAGAAGATGTCGAAGATATTTCAGCAATTGTGGCCGAGGTGGCCATAGTTCAGAAGCCTGAAGGTTCTTCCAAACCAACTTCGAGTAAGTATATTCATTACGAAAAGCTTGACCTTTCAAAAGGGATTGGCTTCAAAGGATTGTATATAAAGACAATCATTAATGGGATTGAGATCGGACGGATCTTCATACATAGAGGGGTAAATCTCCTACCCCTAAAAATGTTGTCTGAAATCAAAAAGGCTTCGAAAGATCTAGTACTCATGGATTCAAACGTTCTCAGCTTTACTGGAAGTGCTACCCGAGTATTGGGTGTCTTGACCATTCCTATGAAAGTAGGGAAAAAGGAAGGGAATGCAATTTTCTATGTTGTTGACATAGAAAAACCCACCTTTAACGCATTGATTGGTCGAGATTGAATACACCAAAATATGTGTGTACCTTCGACTTTACATTAAAGGCTTATGTTTTTTAATGGTGACGCTGTAGAGACAGTTTATGTCGATCCTGATGTTAAACATGTTGAAGCTTACGTCATTGATTTTGGTATTTTAGGTGGAAGTATGATTCCATATTGGAGAAATTATGAATGCCAAATGACAAACGTTACCTCGAGAAAAAGAGAACCCGAGGAGGAGGACGATGCAAATAATGTTCCTCCACCCAGCCAACCTCTTCTACTGATGTATCATGAAGAGGGTCGGGAACACTTAGTCTCAGGAGAAGATCGTGAGGATGATGCATCGAGCCAAAAGAGCTATGAAGCCGTATGGCCAGCTCCCGAGATCGCAGACACCGTCCAACGATTGGTTGTGATGGTGATTGAGTGTAGGCAGAGAAAGCCACGCAAAAAACTTACTTTTAATGAATAAGTTCACTGAAGAATGCATGGCAGCTATTCAAGCTTTAATGCAACAACTTTTGGTCTTCGAGACCGAAGCAATTATAAGGGAAGATGGTTGAACACAAAAATACGAAATCTACAAACTTGGCTATATTGAGGAAAAAGAATTCTCAAGGAGAAACCTCGGGAATGGGATTACTTTTCTAACCTTGGCCCACGAGACCGAACAAATACAACCACAGGCTCGTGATCCTCTTGAAGAAATTAATTTAGGATCTGAGAATGAGCCTCGGACTACATGGATCAGCGGTTTCCTTGACGAGACATATCGTGCTACATTGGTGTAGGTACTCGTAAGTTTCAAAGATTTCTTCGCTTGGGATTACCATGAGATGCACAAATTAGATAGAGAGTTGGTCGAACACAGGCTACCAATCAAAGAAGGGGCAAAGCCAATTAAGCAAACTTCAAGAAGAATGACCGGAGAGGTCATGAACTTGGTGCAACAAGAGATCAAGAAACTCCTAAAAGCTGGATTCATCAGAACCTCTAGGTATGTAGAGTGGATTTCAAACATTGTACCTGTTAAAAAGAAAAATGGTAAGATACGAGTCTGTATAGATTTTCGTGATCTAAACCGTAGTACCCCGAAGGATGAATATTCAATGCCTGTAGTTGACATGCTAATTGAT
>CAODLS011845776.1:0-15034 GCA_948243855.1 Flueggea neowawraea | reverse complement strand
CGAACTTTCGATTCGATCAATACCCGATGTAACCAATCACCCACATTACTCCTAAACACCTTCAGAAGCATTAATCTACCATCAATCTCATCAAACAAACTCCAAATTATCACAAAAAATCATCAAAACCGAACTTAACCCTAGCCAACATAATAACTCATCAAATCTGTAGATTCAAGGCTCCAAACATGTTCATTTAACCTCAATGAACTCTAATCTAACAACCTTTAGCATCCATTAACTCATAATCATTCAAAAATCCGAACCATATACCCATTTGAACCAAAACGGATTTATGGATTAATGCTTGAAAGAGATGTTAAATCCAAGAAAGAGAGGTAATCTTACCTCTTAAAATGGTTATGGATGATGGACGAACCAAGCTCTGAAATCTCAGATGAGTTGAGAGAGTTTTGAGTGAATGAGAAGAGTGGTAAATGAGAAATTCGGGTTTGTTGGACACTTTAAAGACTTCTGAAACACACCTCACGTACATCAATCTATGTCTCACGTACTTTAGGGTACCCTTACGTACGTGTTTGGACATCTCACGTACGTTATCGGGGCTCAAAATCAATTCTGGAACCACCAGACCAAACCTCACGTACGTCACCCCTAAATCTCACGTACTTGAATCATCCTGGAAGCCCAACTCACGTACGTGACATCTCTTTCTCACGTACGTGAGTTCCGCCAGCCTTACATACGTTAGGCTTAGTCTTATGTACGTTAAGATTATCCTTACGTACGTTAGATGCCTTGTTTCTCCCTTCTTGACTTCTCTTGCTACCGAACTCGTCCCGAGTCATTTCCAACACTTAACAACATCCAACCTAACATGATTTCATCATAAACATCATACATCATCCATTGGTATTTCCAAAACTCCTCCATGTCATATTCGAAAACTATAGGGATCATAATTGGAAAGTACGAGATATTATATGCTAAAACAAGAGGTGCTCATTCCTAATCAATATAGTTCTTTTATTAGAGCTATACGTAACTTGATTGGGAAAACCTGGAGTGTCTCTATAAACCATGTCTTTAGGGAGCTTAACAAGGTGGTAGATTGGCTTTCTACTTATGCTTATTCTATTCCCCTGGGTACTCGAATTATAGAGGAAGCTCCGTCAGACGTTCAACAATTGTTGGAAAAAGATGTTGTTGGTTTTTGCTACACCAGGTATGGTAGTATTTTGCCTAGGCCACAGATATGTTGAGGTTTTGTCTGTCTTTGTTATGTTTACATAGTTTACTTTTTGTTTCTTTTGTGTTTAGTTTTGAGTCTTCACTTTTGTTTAGCTGAGTTTTTCGCTTGAGTCATTTTTTGTAACCACGGTATTTCTCCACCATATGTGATGACATTAATAAACTAAGGAGGTATCGTCCTCTTTTATAAAAAAAAAACTTTTTTCGGCACGGTATTACAAATTGATTAATTGTTTCCATGATTAATGTCACGGGGTCGGTCTTTTCTCTCCTGACGATCATGCGGTACTAGAAAACTTCGCTGTAGAATGTTAGTTAAAATGAAAAGGAGGAACTATTTTAACAAAAATTTATCAAAGAATTTATACCATTTTGATGTGCAAATCAATAATATATCCAACAAAAAAAAAATAATATATCCAACAAACTGGGTGCGTCCTTGACTTCTTGTCAACAAATTTTACTAGCATTTACAACTCAATGTACTCAACACTGAAACAGTTTCTTTTATATATATATATATATATATATATATATAAAATGTATATAAAATAAACATCAATTGATTCATTCTCTGAAATATACGTAGCTGTTTCCCCGTGTAAGAAAATGAAAGAGAACACCGGTTTCCTGCAACACATGCACTCTTAATTCATTCCCTCTGCATGAACCCGTTGACCCTCTAACGTCAACACTGTCAGAGTGTCAGTGTTAAATGAGAGAAGACTTTTTTGCTAGTTTTAATTGCTAACTCGACAAATCTTGCCTTCCCAAAGCTCGAGGTAGCCTACATGATTTTAATCAAACATTTACAAATAATTTGTTCCCATAACTGGACCATATGTCGATCAATGTTTTCATTTTAAAAATTTTCAATCTCTACCTTATATTACGGATGTGGAGTTAGTTTAGCGAAATGTATTCATAGTCCAAACTTAAAGTCTTGGGTTCGTGGTGTCGGGGAAAAGAAAAGGAGTTGGAATTTATGTAACCAAATCAAAAAATCTCTACATCACATTACTCTATTGATTTCTGATACGCAACTTGATCAGTCCTTTGACACCAATATTGATATAATTTTTCATGTTAGAAACCATCAATTTAGCCACAAAATCACTCTAGTCAAGTGTGTATCGGTATGTATACATACAAAGAGCGATCATGATCTAAGCTACCTAAAATTTTAACCTAGTAAATGTGTGGTAAATCATTTCGTAATAATCACATTCCATATACATTACTTGAAGCAACTATTGAACTTAAAACTTGCATAGAACTTATATTTTCTAATCTTTGATTGACTATTAATAGTCAATAACAAGAGATGGAAGAATTTAAACTTAAAATGTTTTGCCATAACCTATTATAAATTACATGGTAGTTATCAATTTACATAAATTATTCCCAGTGCCTCTCTCATAGCCACTTGGATTTAATTCAAATGGTTAGGTTTATATGTTATCATCCCTAATTTATGTTTAGATTTCTTTTATACTAATTAAAAAAGTAATTGGCACAGAAAGTTGAAGGGAGAGATGAGTTGGTAAGAGAGGATTGAGTCAGGGTTGCATGCATGGCCTGGCCAAGACAGGAAATGATGCTTTTTGTGAAATAATTGAAGAAGAAACGAGGAGGGAAGTAAATGATAATCAGAAAGCATGTGAGTTTGTAAGTTTGGTGCTGCCATATGTATGCACTTCATGTGGTCGTTAGAAGTTGCCCACCTTTGTGTATGATAGGCCATCTTTTTTAGGGTTTGAAACCAAGTCAGATTAGCTTCGATGCATATTTATAGCAAAGTCAACCTTTTGGGTTGGCATTGATTAATGTCAATTTAGGTTGGTGAAAAATGAGAAAAAATAACAATTCTTTTTCTTTCTCTCCTTTCTTTCGTGTTATTAAGGAAGCCAAACAAAGGCTAAGAGTTTGGTAATGTTTGATTTGATTACTAAATGAGTCAAGTTTAAATTTAATTTGAAGCTTAATTTATAAAGTGAGCTACTAATTAAAAAATTATAAAGTAAGCTGAAATTGAACAATGAAAAGTTTATCATATTAGACTCGTAAATGAGTTCAAATTTAAAACTCAATAATTTAGTGAGAAACAGTTAGCGAGAAATTTTCTTGCCAAGTGTGGCGGGAGACTTCCCGCTAAGTAAATGTGGAATGGCATAAAAGTCCGGCAAAAAATTTAGTGTGAAGCATTGATTAATGTCACTAATTTTCTCACTAATTAGACAGAAAATTAAATTTTCTCGTCAATTGACAAGAATGTTACCAACTTTAGCGAGCAAATTAGTGAGACAAGGACGTTTCCTCACTAAAAAAGACACCACTTAATTCTGTGCTCACATTGAGCTTCCAGCCTCAGTTCTGCAGCTCAATCTAGAACTACCATGTTAAGGGTTCCACCAATTAATTGAGAATTTTGGACATAGTTTTTAAATGGATAATGTTTGTTATAGGTTGCTAGTTCAACAATGAAGAGGACCGAAAATTTGAATCCATAACTGGACTGCTTCTAAGTATGAAGAGGGTCATTTTAGTAGGGCTAGCAATTCGTGGACGTTCTTCGCTTTGCTTGATGTTCCAAAGGAATGGCCACTAAATGGGCTCTGTTTTGTGACACATATTGTTGGGCTATTTAATGGACTCTCTTTGTTGACAGATTTGTCCAATATGTCTATGTCTGTGTGAAGCTAAAAAGAGTTGGGTCTTTTGTCATACTCATTCCACCAGTTAAATTTTGGGATGTTCATTTTTGTTCATGTTAAAATGCCAATTTTTTTAAAAACCAATTGGTCAAACTATTTCTAAAATCAATATATATATATATATATATAAACTAAGAATTTTTTATAATCTTTCAACAAGTGACTTTGTAGTTGATTAACATGTGACTTTTTATTTATATTATTATTCTTTAATACACTAACTATTAATTGAAAAGTGACTATTTATTTCTCTTATTATTATTTACTTAAAAAGGATTGAATACACTAAGTTAAAATATATTGAAATATTTTACACTATATACAAAAATATCATCTTTTTGCTATATTATATACACGATTTTTTTAATTTATTATAAATAAATATATTCATTGTTAGGGCTAATTCTGATTATTACTCTAAAATAATATTTTTTTACTATATTATATATTTGATTGTTTAATTTATAATAATATGTTGATTATTATGCCTACTTTTGATTAATTTTTTTTAAATTCTTTAAGATTTTACTTATTTTTTATAAGAAATTGTGAGATGTAACCAAATATTAGATCTTTTCTTAGTTAGACAATATTTTCCAATTACTTTTTTTTCCAAGAGCTCTAATTAACATTTTAACTATCCACTTAACTCAACCTTCAACTTAATTTTTTTAAAATTAATTAGACTATATATTTTGATTATTATATAATTTATTTAAAATTTATTTTTAATTAAAATTAAATTATTACAATTTACAGTGCAATGCACGGGTATTACTTAACATTTATATAAAAAGATAGTTTTTTAATAATAAAAGGAAAGTATTTTTTAAATGTTCTTTAAGTAAATTGTTGATATGTATAGAATGAGAGTTAAACATTTAGTAATAGATATGATATCAAGTCAAATAAGGTCGGAATATGAAAAACATCTAAACTAAAAAAGTATGAGAAAATAAACTTAATAAATCTAAAAAGAAAATCATTTAATTATAACAATACAATTAAGAGATTATATAATAAACATATAAGAGAGGGTTCAACACAAATTCTTGAAAAAAAAAGTTCATTGAAGAATATTATTTAACTAAGAAAAAGATCTAATATTTAGTTATATTTTCATAATTTCTTCTTAAAAAAAATTAGAGAAATAGTAATTAAAATTAGGAATAACAATCAACATATTTATTTATAATAAATTAAATAGTCACATGTATAATATAGCAAACAATTATTTTTTTAGAGTAATTATTAAAAGTAACTCTAACATTGAACATGTTTATTTATAATAAATTAAAAAATCGTGTATATAGCAAAAAGATGATATTTTTTATATAATATAAAATATGACAATATATTTTAAATTAGTGTGTTCAACTCTTTTTAAATAAATAATAATAAAAGAAATAAAAAATTACTTGTTAATTAACTACATAGTTTGTGTATTTAACTCTTTTTCAAAGAGTAATAATATAGGTAAAAAATTTCATATCAATCAACTATGAAGTTACTTGTTGAAAGTTTGAAAAAACTCACTAACTTTAAATATTGATATTGATTCTTAATCTATAATTTTCGTTCATCATACTTTTGTCAAAAATAATTTTAAACAATTAATTAAAATTAGTTTTCTTGATTATATTTCAATATAGAAAAAATAATTATTTTAATAAATTAATATGTGCATCGTACAAGTATAATGCTAGTTACTAATAATGGCTAAACTAATTATACAACTATAGAATCTAAATCCGTGTGTGAGAAATTGCAAACCTTTTGCGATAAATTGAAGGAAAATTGTGAAAAAGATATTTTCGCAACGTTTGTCCAAAGGTACATAATGGTGTACAATTGTTGCATAAACGGTGTAAAACCAGTGCACAAACAGTGTATAAATAATTTACAAATTAAATTTTAAACTAATTTATTTCCTTTCAGTTAATTTGGTTCAAATTTAATAATATTTTAAACTAAATTAGCTTAGAATTATATTTTTTGTAACATTAGTGTAAACTAGTTTACAAACAATATATAAATAGTGCACGAATTATATAAGTACTAAATTTTAACTGATTTAGTTACTTCATACAAATAGTCGCCAAATGTACACAAATGGTGTAAACAAGTGCACAATTAGTGTACAAATGATGTACTATTTGTGCACAAATGAAATTTAAAATTGATTTTAAGGATTGACTTATAATTTTTCAAAATTTTCGGGTCAAACAAATTAAATATCACAATGCACCTTCTTTTAGAACTGATACGATAATTTTTCAAAAATTCAAGTACTGAAAGCATAATTTTTTTCAGTCCAGATCGGCCATCCAACGTGTTGTGCAAATAGGTTTTCAAACCTTGGTCGTCGCCATCAGCCATCGTAACTACCATTGTTGCCGCCAGTCCAGGTCGATGGTGATATTCCCCTCTGCCACCTCTAGTCCAGTACGACGGTGCCTTTCGTTAATCTTTGTGAAGTCTGAGAAGAGATTTAGACAAAAGAGAGACAAAAGATCTTATCCTCCAGCAGATTCGAATGTGTTGGCGGTGGAGGAAGAGATTGAGACACAAAGAGATAAAAGATCTTCTCCTCTCTCCTCTGCCATTGGATTTGAAAACTGTCGTCAGTGAAGAGATCGATATAAAAGAAAGAGAGATCAGAACACAGAGATGAAGAGAGGATCGACAGCGAAGAGGAGGAGGAAGGAGGCGAAAATGGAGAGGAAGAGAGAAACAAAGAGGAGAGGTAGCGAGGAGAGAGAGAGAGCAGGAGAAAGAAACGAGAAACTAAGGATAGAGGAAAAAGGGACTGTTTAGTTTAGAGAATTTTTTATTATTTTTTAAAAAATAGAAAACAGATATGAAAAAATGAAAATTTTGTTAAAAAAATAATCTCTAAGTAAAATAAGATTTTACATTTAATTTCTATTCAAAACACATTTTAAAGAGATACATTTCCTTTTTTTTCTTGTTTTCTATAGAAAATTTGTTTTCAGTTTTTAAAAATTAACATATCTTTTAAATGTTTTAAATTTTCAAACAATAAAACTGACAACAGAACATAAAAAATAAAAATTATTTTTCAAATTAAATATTTATAGCGAAATATTTAAAAACGGTGCTGGTTTTGTAAATATATTCAGCGCTCTGCTATTATTAGAAATAATTTGACTAATGTGTGGTATAGTTGCAATCTAAAGGTTTAATAAATGGCAGATTGTATAATTCCTCTTAAATTTTCTTGTGTTCATTTCAATTTTATTGGATGTCCGAAAAAAACGTTCCACAAGTTAAATTTCAACCAGTAAAAGCATGATAAATGCTTTGAGAAATATCTTCCCAGTTTTAGTTTCACGTATGGCCTTCAATTTTTGCGATGGAAACAAAAACACAAAACAATTAATGAACCAACCACGTACATAAATACATTCCCATAAAAACTCAAAAAGAAAGAAAAAATATGAAAAAACATAAACACCAACATTTGACTGACGCATAATTAGTAAACACAACCACATCCATGAGGCACTAGGCCTCCAAATGGTCCAGTTCAGGCCTTCTTCAACTCTGTCATGGCAAAGAAACAGACCCGGAAGAGGAAACTACACATATTGCAGAATAGCAGAGCCAACAGGAGAGCCAGCACCATTGGGACAGAAAACGAAGTACGTTGATGGGTTCTTTGAGAAGGTATTTATGGCTCTGTTTGCAAGAAAAATGGAAAAGCAGAAATATATGTTACAATAAAGATATGTTTTTTTTATTGAAAAAGAAAATGAGATGTGAACAAAAGTCATTTAATTGTGGAGTCTAATAGCCATATTGCTCTGTTTAAGTATTGAGGATTGTCCAACTATTTTAATTACACTTGCTATTATTCAAGTTGAGATTATTATAAATAGTTTATAACTTGAACTCAGAGACTGGATCTAATGGTAATCAGCTAATATTTATAGCGGATGTTCTGGTTTCAATTATTGGGGAGGTAGGGGTAAAATAAAACTTTCGGGTTTAATTCTTGGGAGAAGTAAATAGAAAATAAAACTGGTTTAAACTTTAGTCTACCCTTTACCGTTAAAAAAGAAATAGTTCATAACTTATCCAACAAGCAGCAGAATTACCAAACATGTATTTGGATGAATTGAACTTACAATTTCTTAATTATTAGAGATAATTCTAGTACTATTAAACTACTAGTCTAAGCATCTCTGATAAGTTCGAAATGAGCTAAAACAAGCATCCTAGAATGCTCCTAGTAAGTAAGCTTGATCAAGTTGGTAATAGGACTTGATATGTTATATTGAATTTGTTTTCTTGACTGTTTTTCAGTTTTCTTTTTATAAATCGTAGGTGTAATAAAGGGAACGACTCATTTCTATATCCGTGAAAATCTCACCCATTGCATATCTTAAACTCAAGACTTTGTGCTTTTCGCTGCGGGTACTTACTGACTGAGTTTCTCATCCTTAACGACTGTTCTTTAGTTTAATAATGAAAAAATATGCTGTTAATGAATTTACTAAGCTCATGTTATTGCTGCTTTTACAGTTCAGAAAACTGTTTCCGCCAACGAGGTGCGCTGCAGAATTCAATGCTGCATTGACAGTGCCTTCATTCCAATGGCTGGTTGGACCTTCTGAAGTGAGTTAATGATCCCATTTCTATTACATTAATTGCTGAAATTATGCATCCCTTGAAGGGTTTTTTTTATCAAAATGCCAGCAAATTCAAATAATATTACAGTAGTGTCTTGTAAGAATTATAACATTAAGAACTACATAATTTTGTTAAATTTTCTGGAGACTGCAAAGAAAAAGTTGGCTTTATATTCATTGCTTCTGCCATGTGCAAGCTGCATAAGTTTCTGCCTTAAAATTCACCTGCTTGATTTTGTATATCCTGCTTCATTAGGTGATAGAAGTGGAAGTGAATGGAGTCAAGCAAAGAAGTGGAGTTCACATAAAAAAGTGCAGGTAAAATTTCTTTTTCTTTGAAAAAGAAAGAAATTGTACTGCAGTTTTTTCTTTTTTATCTTTTGATAGTTATTGCCCATGAGATTTTAATCCAGAACCTTAATTACAAGTCGTTGCTTACTTGCCAGGCGAGCTACACGTCATGGCAAAAAGATTAGTTATATTAACCTATTACTGCTACCCATATGAGTCGCGAACCTCGGACTTGTGGTCCACAAGTGTGGCTGCCTATCACCAAGCTAAACCATTGGACTCGTATTGCAGTCTATTTTAATATGCTTTGATGTGTGTAATGAGCATGCCATTTACTGAAATCAAGCATAAACTTAAATGCAATTCTGATGAGTTGTTTTTCAACAGGTACCTAGAAAATAGTGGGTGTGTAGGAATGCGTGTGAACATGTGCAAGATTCCCACTCAAGATTTCTTTACCAATGAATTTGGTCTTCCATTAACTATGATGCCAAGTAAGTTTTCACATTCTACTCGTTCATTTTCATTTTGAAACCAACACTGTGAATTCAATTAGCCTATTTTTGATGATCAGACTTTGAAGATATGAGTTGCGAAATGGTGTATGGTCAAGTTCCGCCGCCATTTGAAGAAGATCCGGTGTCTAAACAGCCTTGTTTTGCAGAAATCTGTAAGTTACTCATTGTTTCTGTTATACATATGTACTTCTGTTCAATTGGTATCTCCTGCTCTCTGACTATACAACATCACCTGCAGGCTCCATGGCAAACCCCAACACCAGCGTTTGTCCCAAACTACAAGATCGAAAAATATGTTGCTTTCATCTGAATTTGTTGTAACAGAAAATAAAGTAAATAATATATGCCTCTCAAGTTCAGTTTCAGCAGTTCTATTGCTGTTTTCCACAGGAAACATACATATATCCCCTCCAAAATATTCAATTTAGGCAAGACTGGCAAAAACTTCTCTCTTTTGTACATTAATTTTCACTGGAAATCGAATCTTTCATCTTCGTTGGTGCAAATTTATAACTGGTATAAAATTTTCTGATGTTGGAGACAATTTAGTAATAGTTTTTGCCTGGAATTTTCCGAGCGTATAGGTTTCTATGTTCATATGCATTTGATTACTAACAGCAAGGTTTCTTACCTTGTACTGTTTGATGAGATTGAGTAATTGAAGTTATAGCACAGTTTATGTATAATCTGCCTGAATTATTTGCTGAAACTTGGGAATTATGCATTTATGGTCTGAGAAATAAAAACAACTCTGCAATTCGACTTGACTTGCTATTTGACTTGATGGGAGAAATTAGAAAATTGAGACTATGAAACTTTAACTACACCTTACAAGTTACAATACAAAAGATAGAACAGGATCGTCTTTTTTAATATTTTTTGACGGAAATCGATAAATCTTGTAACAGTTTTGTTCAGTTTAAAGTGACTTTTGGGCTTGGTATACTTTCAAGATTTGAACCTCATAATTAGATGAAAACAAATTTCTTATCTTGATTTACAAACAAGTCACCTTAAAATGATACAATCTGATCATAATCAAAATTATGCTGATCTTAATGATTCCAACATAACTTTGATATAATCATATGTCCTGGATTCAAGAATCAATTTCTTCCTTGCAGATTAGAAAATAAAAGTGAACAGTACGTTATCAGAAATGATTTGCTGCAATGGACGAAAATCCGGTTTAGTGCAGCAATATCTGACTGAGCATGTTCTCTTTTTGGATTTCAGATTCTTGGTCAATTAAACAAAAAAAGAGAAAAAAGTGTCTAACAGTAGCAAAACTGATAAACTATTTTCTTCAGAACATATTAACAGCCGTGAGGTCACAACACTTTCATTTTTTTTCTCACTTTGGTCACAAAACCATTTATTTTTCCGGCAAGTCACTAAAGTTAACAAACATGTTCACAAAAGTCACTTCGGCCGGATTTTGTTAAGGTATACATAACGAAAATAATATTATATATATATATATGTGTGTATATATATATTGGTTATGCATATGGTATATATACCGGTATATTATATATATGTATAATATTTTAAAAATGTATTAGTCAAATCGCTCCGTCAACTGTCAGTATCCTCATCAAGATTTGGTTCTATCTCCGCCACTGACCTCGACAAAGTAGACTACAACAAAAGAAAGAAAGGAAAATCATGATTCTTTCCAAAAATTTAAAAACCAAATGGTTCCTCCTTGATCAACCATGTGACACTTTTGAGTTTACCACAATGTCCCAATCACATGACTCCATAGAATTTTGGTTAGACTTTATACTCACACAGACCTTTAACTAATAAAACTGTTCCTGCAAGTTGTTAACCGCCTCCTACTTTTGATAAGCTCCTTAGCCTTCGAGGCTTCGACTTTGCTTGTTGTTGGCACTCGTGATTGGGGCTACATATACGTTTCCGTGACTTCCTTGCTAAAAACAAAACACTTGCTACAAAATTCAATAACCACATTCCATACTCCGCCATTAATTACGGTATCCAAAGTTTCAAACTTTGCATCCCTCTATGGTTGATTCTTTCTCTTAATCTTCGCAGCTTTTGAGACTTTAAGTGGCGTGATTAACATTTAAATTTCCTTAAATCAAGAAATACTGTTAATTCACGACCATGGTCAATCACAGGATATGCATTTTCGCCCTTTTATTGTGTCGTTTTGTTTGTCCATGTCTGACTTCTAGTGTTGAATCCCAATCTAACCTTAGACTTCTCATGTCTCATGTTGTTATATATTTCCTCCACTAGTCCATCATATATTTAACAGTGTTTTGTTTTTCTGTCCGAATTATTAGGCATTCAAGTTTTACGTCTGTTTTACAATTTGTATCCACTTGAGTAACTACTCTCTTTCACTTCGAGTGGTATGGGAGAAAACCAAAAGAACTTTACGCTCCAGAGGCTCCAACTTATAACTTTATCAAGTCCCTCAATCTTAAGCTATCCATTTTGTATGACTTTATATATGTTCATTTTTTTATTTATTCAACCGACATATTGTATATTCTTTTGCACAATGTTTTAAATATTTAGAAAGATACATTTTTTTTACATTCGATGCAATCGGCTTGTAGAACAACCACAATTCTTAAAATAAAAACGACATCTCTTGTCTTGCTTTAAATGGAACTGATCGTACTTTAAAAGCTCAATTAGAAGAAACACAGAGCAACAATTCTTAAAAAACAATATCTGGACAAATCTCATTCTCAAAACTGTTGGAGCTTCCAAAAGATGACTTAAGGTTGTCGTATCTTACATACTTTGGATAACATTTGAAGATTGTCTCCACAACAGAACTTCCAAATTTCCGCAGTTGATCCCGTGAGCAGCATGAATCTCTTAATACTACTGTTCACTATTAACGAATTTAACTTCTTCAACTTCCTCAACTTTTCTTGCCTATAAATTGCAACCTCTCCATTAACACAATCTCAAGTACAAACCACCCTTCAAGCCTCTCCTTGGTATATCCTATCTACTAGTAATAATATTAGTACTTCGTATATTACAAGAATTTATCCACTTAACCTTAAAAATGGCTCATAGTACAATGAAATTGCCGTTAATGATGCAGTTTTTGTTATTAATTTTATGTTCATTAAGCTTGTTTTGCTCTGCATTCACTTCTCAAGATTATGGTGATGCACTTGAGAAATCAATCCTCTTTTTTGAGGGCCAACGGTCTGGAAAATTGCCGTCTAATCAGAGACTAACCTGGAGGGGTGACTCAGGATTGTCTGATGGCTCTGCATATCATGTACTGATCAAATCCGATTCGCAGAAATTATTTTAAATGGTTGTATGAAAATGAAGGTGTCTGAAACGAGTATGGTTTATTTTTTGTGTGGATTTCAGGTGAACCTGGTTGGAGGCTACTATGATGCAGGATACAATGTTAAGTTTGGTCTTCCCATGGCCTTCACTACTACATTGCTGTCGTGGAGTGTCATTGAATTTGGAAGTTCAATGCAAGGCCAGATTGAGAAAGCGAAAGCCGCCATTCGTTGGGGTTCCGATTACTTGCTGAAAGCAGCCACTGCGACTCCTGACACCTTGTATGTTCAGGTGAGCATTTACAACAAAATGCTATCAGTATCAACAAAATCGAAAACCCTGATATGTCTGTCAAGTAAAATGGATTAAGAACGGCATATTTCTCCGTTAAATTTGGTCATGTTACTCTCGTAAACACCTAGCATGACAAGCATACTGTCTTCATGATTGATGATTTTTGAAACAATGTTTGACGCGGGTACTGGATGGTGCAGGTTGCAGATCCAAACATGGATCACAGGTGCTGGGAAAGGCCTGAAGATATGGACACACCGCGAAACGTGTACAAAGTAACACCTCAAAATCCAGGATCTGATGTAGCTGCTGAGACTGCAGCTGCATTAGCTGCAGCTTCCATTGTGTTCAAGGACTCTGACTGCAAATTCTGCCAAATTGCTTCAAACCGCAAAGAAAGTACATAATCTACATTAAGACATTCAATCCAGCTCCTCTGTTTCCACTAATTTCATTCATAAGAAATTTAATTTTTGATTAATTATTCAGGTATTTGATTTTGCGGACAAGAACAGAGGTTCTTACAGTGACCATCTTGGTTCAGTGGTCTGTCCATTTTACTGCTCTTACTCAGGGTACCATGTAAGACAATCAAGTCTCTTCAACTTGGTTTCTCTGATAACAGTAAATAGGTCTTGTCCTGACACAATTTTTCTGCACAGGATGAGCTTCTCTGGGGAGCATCATGGATGCACAGAGCGTCACAGAACAACACATACTTGGCTTACATCCAGTCTAATGGTCACACAATGGGCGCTGACGACGATGGCTACTCGTTCAGTTGGGATGATAAGAGGCCTGGAACAAAAATTCTTCTTTCCAAGGTTGTAATCCACGAATATTCTCCAGTTTCACCTGCATATACTAGTGATCAACAAAGGTCTAAACTTTCTTTATTTTTTGTTTCCTTGACAGGGATTCTTAGAGAAAAACACAGAAGAATTTCAGTTGTATAAATCACATTCTGATAACTACATATGCTCTCTAATCCCAGGAACTTCGAGTTTCCAAGCTCAATACACCCCTGGTAAGATTTCAACTCGATTTTGGTTTTCAAGTACAAGAAACCAAAACACACTCTATAACAGTAGGTGTGACAATTTGTTCACGTGTTATAATTGTGTATCACGTATGATCACATCTGACAAAAAATAACAAAAATATAATTCATATGAATCATATCATGTCGTAATCACTTACTTTGTAATCATATTATGCTGTCAAAATTCTCGCAAATTTCAATGAATTAGCAGCTATGTTGACATCAATATTGACCAAAAACCTTGCCTGACAGGAGGGCTTTTATATAAAGCAAGTGAGAGCAATTTACAGTATGTAACGTCCACAGCTTTTCTTCTGCTAACATACGCCAAGTACCTGAGCACAAATGGCGGAGTTGCAAAATGTTGAACTTCAACTGTGACAGCAGAGACACTAATTGCTCATGCAAAGAAACAGGTTGACTATATACTAGGTGACAATCCTGCAAAGATGTCTTACATGGTTGGTTTCGGAAACAGGTATCCGCAACATGTTCACCATAGAGGTGCTTCCATTCCATCGATCCATAAACAGCCAAATCGGGTTTCGTGCAACGATGGATTCCAGTATTTCCATTCTGCATCACCGAATCCGAATGTTCTTGTTGGTGCTGTTGTTGGTGGTCCTGACAACAGAGACAATTTCACCGATGATCGACAAAACTATCAGCAATCTGAACCTGCTACTTATATTAATGCACCTTTTGTCGGTGCTCTTGCTTTCTTCTCGGGCAAAAACTAGCAAGTTTATCTGTTACTGTATAATGTTTTGTCAGAATTGTAATGCTGAAGAGTGGATTTCCACTTGTCAGCCATGGGAGAGTATCAAATACATCAACTCAGTGACATCAACAATGAATTGTTGCAAAAAATAAGGAAATACTTCAGGTTTCTGAGAATTTTTGATAAAACATGGATCATTTTGACAAAAACTAGGAACCAAACCATTAGAAAATTTTAAAATCTGCAAGTCCAGAATCTGAAACAATTGTAAATCACTAAACAACAAAGAC
>CAODLS011845771.1:0-12977 GCA_948243855.1 Flueggea neowawraea | reverse complement strand
TGGAGTGAAGAGTGTGAGTATGGCATTGGATATGAAGGCAATTTCAACCGGTGGTGGATTCGGGCCGGGCGGTATTAGAGGGAGTGGGACGCCGCAGATTGGTGGTGGGGCTAAGGCGAGAGAAGGGCTTTGGCAGAGACTGGGAAGTTGTATGGATCAATTGCATTCTATTGTGGTTGCTGTATGGCACTTGCAGAGAGTCTTGTCCAAGAAGAGGGATCCCTTTACGCATGTTTTGTTACTCGATGAGGTTATTAAGGCGAGTTCCTTCCTGTTTTTTCTACTACTTCGTATTTGTTTAATTCATACTTTTCATTTTTTAGTTAATAAGAACCTAGTTCATATCAATATGGGAAATGAATGTGGAGATGTCATTAGGGGTGTGCGCGATTAGATTTGGCCAGATTTGAGCCAATCAACCTAACTACAAACTGCATGAACTGCATTGTGTTGTTTGATTCAATTATGGCTTGTGAACTTTTTATATAATTATTTTAATTCAATTCAATGAGTCCATGTATGTGCACAAATTTCATAAGAGAAAAGGACAATTTCATTGAGTTGAAGCATGTTTATAAGGAAAAAACTTCAAATAGCTTACAGTTAGAAATCTAGAATATACAAGTTTTTCTTAAAATGCTTTACAACCGCAGTTCATAGTGAAAAACTAGAGTGCATCATAATCAAAATACATTATAAACATTTGTGATTTTAGGGTGGTTTCTCTTTTATTTATATGTGGTTGTGTGGTTGCAGTTTGATTTGATAGGATAAAATGTTTTCCCATCTGTGAAGAGCGAATATATTGAATTATTGTCTACAACCATCCAAAATTTGCAAATAGACAAAATTTGCGATTCTTGGATTGGGCAGAAAGCAGTTGAATGGCTTTGTTGCACGCTCCCAGATGTCATAATGCTATTGATTTGTGTCTATGCTTTTTTTTTTTTGAAGAAACACGAAACCCAGTAATATTAATTCATCAAAGACACAGAAGTCTCGAGTCCTCAGATACGAGAATTATGCAATCTTGACTTGCTAGACCATAGATCGTTAGAGGCATGACCAGAAGCTGTATCCTACCAAGCAAGAAAGAAACAACATCATCCAAGAAAAGGAAAAACACCGCTACTAATTTATATAGATTGGTGTCTGTGCTGTAGTTGAACTGGATAGGACTAATTTGTAATGGAATGATGTAAAAAAGTAGCATAGGCCATGAATTTAATTTGTGAGCTATGAATTCCTCAAACCTATTTGAAGATTGATTAAGACTTGAACAAATAAGATGGCCCAACATTAGTATCTTTGGACTGTCAATGTTGATGTCATTTTCCAAATATGAGCACCTGCGGTTGCTAATCTTACAGTTTCTTTAATAAAAATGATTGCTTCATATTTTTTACCATCGGCATGTTATTGTGCTTAGGAGGGTGATCCCATGCTAACAGATCGACTTTGGGATGCACTGGTGAAAGTTTTGCAAACCAACTGAAATCTGCTTTTACTGCATCAAGTTTTGTTAAGGATATATTCACCATTGGATACCCAAAGCTCTTTTCCATGGTTGAGAATCTTCTTGAAAGGATCTCACGTGATACAGATGTTAAAGGAGTTTTACCAGCTATCATCTTGGAAGGAAAGAATCAAATGATTGCAGCCATTGAAATATTCCAGACTGCATTTTTGGCACAATGCCGGAGCCGCCTTTCAGATCTTGTGAATTCGGTTTTCCCTGTATCCAGTCATGGAAGCATTCCATCGAAAGATCAAATCTCCAGGATTATATCGCGTATACAGGAAGAGCTTGAAGCAGTTCAGTTGGATGGACGTCTGACTCTTCTTGTCTTGCGTGAAGTTGGCAAAGTTCTTCTTCTTCTGGCACAATGTGCTGAATACTAGGTACACTTGATCTAGTAGTTATTTCTGTTGTTTATCCGATCAGATTTAGATCACACTTCTTTTAATTGTTTTCATTGACTATGTAGATGTGCATTTCATTGTTGCTAATCACTCATTGCTTGAAAATTATAAGATCAATTATCCCTCTTTTAGAAAAAAAAAAAAAAGAGTGAAGTTTTATTTGTGACTTTTTGATTTGATCCAATGGCTGCAAATTGCTAAGTTAAATTTTACAAAGTTGCCAAAAAGTTCATTGTCAAACAGCCGTGATCCTTGCTTAGACATCTCTTTCTATTGTTATTATGCTTGCAAGTTTACGGTCAAAAACATCTCTTTTCAATTGTTATAATGCTCACAAGATGAAGTTGTTTATAGTTACTTTATAATTATATTTGTCAGTTCATTATTCCAAAATGCCATGATCTTGTGAGAACCCAAGGATGGAATAGTTTTTATTTTAGCTTATATTTCGTTGTCTGTAGAATTTATTTATTTCTGTACTGGGCAAGTAAACATTTGTATGTCTGCCGGTCTGTGGAATCTTAAATTGATAATGATTAAATAATCCCAATCATGATGCCATTTTATTCATAGTGGGTCATCTTTTGAAAGAACTTTGCATATAATGGCAGATATCTGCTGGTCATGAGGCGCGTCAAATTACAGGCTCTGCAACTCCAGTGCAAATCAAGAACTTTGTGTTGTGTCAGCATCTGCAAGAAATTCATACACGTATATCATCAATGCTCATTGGACTGCCTGCTATTGCCACAGAAGTGTTGTCTGCATCACTAGGTGCTATTTATGGAGTTGCGCGTGATGCCGTCACTCCTTTGTTCAAAGCAATGATTGACCGTCTTGAGTCTTGCATTTTGCAAATTCATGATCAAAATTTTGGTGTCCTTGGTATGGATGCTGCAATGGACGACAATGCTTCACCTTACATGGAGGAGTTGCAGAAATGCATCCTGCATTTCCGTGTTGAATTTTTGTCTCGGCTCTTGCCTTCAGCAAATGCGGCTACTGCAGGGTCTGAAAATATATGTACACAGCTTGTTGGAACCATGGCATCAAGAGTACTGATATTCTTTATCAGGCATGCTTCTTTGGTAAGACCCCTGTCAGAATCTGGGAAATTGAGGTTGGCTAGAGATATGGCGGAGCTGGAGTTAACTGTAGGGCAGAATTTATTTCCTGTAGAACAACTTGGTGCACCCTACCGGGCACTTCGAGCATTTAGGCCGCTTATTTTCTTAGAAACATCTCAATTGGGGGCATCTCCTCTTCTTCAAGATCTCCCACCCAGCGTAATACTTCACCATCTTTACTCCCGAGGCCCAGATGAGCTGCTGTCACCACTTAAAAGGAACAAGCTAACGCCTCTACAATACTCTTTGTGGCTAGATTCTCAAGGAGAAGATCAAATATGGAAAGGTATTAAAGCAACGTTGGATGATTATGCGGCACAGGTTAGGTCAAGAGGAGACAAGGAATTTAGTCCTGTATATCCTCTAATGCTTCAGCTGGGATCCTTATTGTCAGAAGCTACTCCCTCATCCAGAAAGTACTAATTGTCAGAGTCCCTCTGCATACGGGTGATCTTCATACTCATACATCTGTTTAGGTTTTAAACTTTCAAATCCAATTATAATGTATATGCCATTGGAGAAGAGCATAGTTAATAAAAAATGGTTTTCTTGCAAGATTGCAGTTGATTCTTTGATAATTGATGTTGTTCTTTTGATGCTTTACTGCACTTCCCTTGGCAGGCCTACACTTCTGTTGTGTTTTGTATTCTACATTGTTCGTCATAGTGAAGTTTTTGCTTTTCTTGTGCTTGTGAACTGAGATTCTCTCGAATCTTTCTGTTTTTCTGTTGAAAAATTACTTTTTTTCTTGCAATGTAAAGTTAATATCTAATAATTTATTCAAAAAAGCACTCAAGCCAAAACTTCCATCTTCCTTCCGAAATGAAAACGAGAACTATAGATAGAGCAAACATACATTGAATCTTGTGGGACTCTTTTTTTGGTAAACCATTTAAACTTTCTTGTGATCCTTGAGACCAATCTTGTCGATTGTTTTTTGACTGATTGTATCCTTTAGAAATTTGACACGGCTAGTTGTAAACCCACAAGCAAACTACCAAAATTGCAACTTCTTTTGCTTTGTAGAACTAACTAAAAAAAATGAAAACGTTATGTGGGAAAAAAAAAAAAGAGAAACGGATGAAACAAGTAATGTAACATTTTTCTGAAAACTAACTACAACTTTGAATGAAAAGTCAAGATCAGTGAATCAGAACATTATAAAGGGAATTGTTTGGCAGATCTGACTATCATGGTTTAAAACCGTAATTTATTTTAATGAGTTTATACCTCATTATTACAGAAGTCAATTCAACATTAAAAAATTGTAGGAAAAAAAACTATTAACATGACTTGTCAAAGGAAAAAAAAAAACTTAATAACCCAACCCACTCTTGTTCTTTTGCAACTTCACCAAATTTTAGTGACTTTGATAGGCTCCTTAATTAATTTCAGCCACGTACTTTTGATAAATATCCCTATCACGAAGATACCTAAGGCCTCTAGAAAATTTGCCAAATATCTAGGGGGTTTCTCTAGGATGATTTAACTTGATGACAACTTCACCTTGATGAATCTTCATAATTACTTGAGTTTCTTTGGCCAAATCTCTTCACCAGTTGTTCTCATCAAAATATAATTGAATTTCTCCAAGGGACTTATAAAATTAGTTAGATAATCTTAAGTGGACTTATTAAAACTTATCATTTATTTACTATTATGCAGAAATTCAAGAAACAAAGCACTTCTACGGCAAGAACTTCAATTTTTAGTGGGCTTCGACAAATTATTCGACCTGATTTAACGTTAGACTAGAGCAAATTATTTAACTCAGACTAAGAGCTCGAGTCGCAAATATTTTAGTGTAAATAACTTATTTAAAAGGAATTAAGAAGGATAGGAAGAGGAAGAAAAGAAAATATAATTTTTTTCCTTTCAAATTTTTGTTTCATTTGAAAAAGAGAAAATGAAGAATGAAATTAAATCTATTCATCTAACTTATCAAAAAAAAAGCATCACCAACAGTGATTTTGTGTCTGACAAAAGTTGGAACAATGGTGTAGCGGCGGTGACGGCCCTTCTCCTCTCCCTTTCTTTTTTCTCTCAAAATTGTCGATGTTGCTTCTCTGCTACTCTCCATTTTGTTTTCATTTTTTTAACACGCAGCCCCATGTTCAATTTTTTTTTAAACTTTGGGGACTAAAATTTTTTTTAAAAAAATAATGAACCTATTGTTTCAGGCCCCTGGTGTTTTAAAAAAAAAACTAAAGGCCATCTTCAACTCAAATCCCTCCGGCCTCATCTTCAACCCTCCTTCTGCAAGTGCTAATGATGCCCATACCACATATATAGGGTCTCGCCAGCGTCAAGCCTTGGTTCGTCCTTGTCCCAACATTTTAGCTTGGTCAGAATAAGTAGACTATAACTGCGGCAATTGGTTGACATAATATTATTTTAAATTTTATTTTTGTTATATGACTTCCGTTGTTTTTCTTTTTCCTGAAAAGGGTCACCCACTTACCTATCAACCTAATTTGAAGCATATTGAAAGAAGAGAAAGGAGAGTGTCAGGGAGAGGGAAACAGAATTGAGAGAGAGAGAAGGAATGTTTTGTGGGTAATTATTTGTTACCCTTTTTCGTCTCTCATTTCTTCATATATAGGAGAGGTACAAAATAACAACTAGACTTGGTAGAAAAGAAATGTAAATAATGAGCTATAAAATTCCCTCTTTCAAACGTAATCCGCAAACTTGGTGGAAATTCTCCGAATCCTGCTACTCTTCCTTTTAACCTCTCCTGAGAGCCCTGTTGTGCTCGCTTCAATACCCCCATCTCTAGAAAAAACCTTGTCCTCAAGTTTGAAGTGTGGAAAGTCTTGAATGAAGTCAGATAGGTGTTCCCATGAGGCATCGGATGGGGGTTAACTCTCCCACTGAACAAGCACTTGAAGGGTGGGAACTCCATTACAAAGAATATGGTATGAAGCTAATATAGTGGCAGGCTGCAGAATGGGATGCTATCCTGAGAAATTTGGCAGGCAAGGGGACAATAGAAGATGACGGAGTACCCGTGTAGAGCTTTAGCTTGGACACATGAAACACATTATGCAGGCGGGCATCAGCAGCAAGTCCAGCCTATAAGCCACCGATCCGACATGCGTTGTTATCTGGAAAGGGCTGTAAAAACGCATGGACTACTTGTTGGTTTGGTGATGGGATAGAGAAGATTGGCAGTAAGGTTGCAGGCGTAGGAATACCCAATCACCAATGTGCAACTCAACATCCTTACGACCAGAATTGGCTTGAGTGCACATTCGTGTTTGAGCCGCTCGAGGCTGGTTTTCAAAGTTTGTAGAATTTGAGTACGAGATAAGAGGGAATCAACTGCAGCAACAGAGGAGGTTCCAGTGATATAATCCAATAGGGAAGGAGGAAGGCGTCCATAAATTGCCTCGAAAGGGGTCATCTGAATAGCAGAATGCCAGGAGGTATTGTAATGCCACTCAGCCTATGGTAAAAACTTTAACCATTTCCGGGGTTGGTCGAAGACAAAACGGCAGAGATAATCCTCCAAGTAACAATTGAGAAATTCAGTTTGGCCATCTGTTTAGGGGTGGTAAGCGCTGCTGCGTGCCAATGTTGTCCCTTGCAGGCGAAATAACTCAACCCAAAACTAACTAACAAAGATCGAATCACGATCTGAAATGATATTGGTGGGAAAACCCTGAAGTTTCACAACATCTCGCATAAAAACTTCGGCCACCTGTGGAGCAGTAAAAGATGAACCAAGAGCAGAGAAGTAAGACTGCTTTGACAAGCGGTCAATCACCACAAAATAGTAGTTTTGCCATAGGATGGTGGAAGATGAGTAATGAAATCCATGGAGATAGATTCCCAAATATGCTATGGAATTGGAAGAGGTTGTAGCAAACCTTGGGGGTAGTATTGAAGGGCTTGGCAAACTGACAAATAGAGCAATGGGCAACAAATGCTTGAACAGAGCGTCACAAATTAGGCCAATAAAAGGTACTGTCGAGTCTGGCGAAAGTGCATTGGCCGCCAGCATGACCCCCAAAGGAGAATTATGAAATTCAGTCAAGAGAAGAGGTTGAAAAGCCGACTTTGGAGGCACATACACCCTATTTTTATAGAAAATGAGTCCATCTTTCACGGACAAATGTGGTTGAGCGGCTGAATCATTCTGAATTGACGCCATGAACTCTTTAGTAGCTGGGTTGGTTTTGTTGAATTGACGCAGACCCTCCCATAGAGCAAGAACTGGTTGAAAAATTATAGTGAGGGCATGCAATGAAGCTGTCAGCAGTCGAGACAGAGCATCCGCATGGCCATTGTCACGTCCAGGTTTGTATAGAATCTCAAAATCATAGCCAAGCAACTTAGCAAGCCATTTCTGTTGTTCCGGTGTTTGGATGGTCTGGTGAAGCAGAGCTCGCAGACTTTGATGGTCGGTATAGATGTAGGATTTGCGACCAAGCAAATATTGGCGCCACTTGCGAACAACTTCAGTGATAGCAAACATTTCCTTAGCATAAGTGGAAGCGACCTACATTTGAGGAGATAATTGCTTACTGAAGTAAGCGATTGGGTGGCCTTCTTGAGATAGAATAGCGCCAACTCCTGAACCGGAAGCATCTGTTTGGACAATAAAGGGTAATGCAAAATTCGACAGAGCCAGAAAGGGAGGGGATATAAGTGCCTTTGTGAGTGCTTGATATGCAGAAGTAGCACCTGTAGACCAAACAAAGGCATTTTTTCGCAATGAATGAGTGAGTGGGGCGGCAAGGGAAGCGTACTGAGGAACAAACCGACGATAGTAGCGGGTGAGGCCCAAGAACCCACGCAAACTCTTCAATGTCTCTGGCAGGGACCAATTGCGGATATCATCAATTTTATCAAGATCAATAGCCACACCCTGGCCAAAGACGGTGTGGCCTAGGTACCCAATCTCCAAACAACCAAATTCACATTTGGAAATTTTTGCAAATAGCGAATAGGTGTGGAGTAAGGAAAAAACCAACTCCAAATATTGGAGGGTGGATTCTCAAGTGGAGTTGTAGACGAGGATGTCATCAAAGAAGACCAACACACATTTGCAAAGGAGATGCTGAAATATTGAATTCATCAAAGCCTAAAAGGTTGAAGGTGCATTAGACAGGCCGAACGGCATTACCAAGAACTCGAAATGGCTATCGTGAGTTCTAAAAGTAGTTTTTTCAATGTCTGGAGGATGAATGCGGATTTGGTGGTACCCAGTGCAAAGATCCAACTTAGAAAAAATGGTAGCATCATGAAGCTCATCGAGGAGTTCATCAACTGTGGGAATGGGAAATCGGTCATTAATCATGACAGCATTGAAGGCTCTGTAATCGACGCAGAAGAGCCATGGGCCGTCCTTCTTCTTAACCAGCAATACCGGAGAAGAGTGTGGGCTAGTACTTGGAGGAATGATGCCATCCCGTAGCATCTCACCTACCAGACGCTCAATTTCAGCCTTCTGAAAGTGGGGATACCGATAGGGTTTAACATTGATAAGGGAGATTCCGACCTTGAGATTAATGTGATGATCCAAATCCCTTATCGGTGGGAGAGTAGTAGGAGTCTTGAAAATCGAGGAATAGGTACTGAGTAAAGTTTAGAGTGCTTCAACAATGGTGGAAGGGGCGGAAGGACCAATGAAAACTGTCGGAGGGGATAGGCCGATGGAGTCGATGGTGAGGTGGAAGTACTGAGCGACAACATCAGTCTGTGAGTGTCGTTTGAGGTGGGTAGGTGTAGTGGGGGAGAGAACAGGTTGTCGCAGGCCGCACAGACTGGTAGTAGCACTGTTGTGGGACAATTTCGTCCATAGGGCCTTGTAGTCAAACAAAATTGGCCCCTAACTGAGAAAGCCATTGAACCCCAAGGACTACATCAGCTCCATATATAGGTAAGAGAAGAAAATCCACTGAGAATTCTACTTGGTCCAGACGAATGAGAGTACTGAGGCATTTGCCTCCACAGCCCAAAGAGTGACCATTACCGACTGTGACCTTAAGGTTAGGAGAGGGTTGAACAGGCAAGCCCAGATGCCTAGCAAGTCTAGTTTGAATAAAATTATTTGTGGATCCCCCATCAATAAGCAACGTCACAGCCTGGCCCTTGATAAAGCCTTCCAAGCGAAGGGTTGATGGAACAGCCTGGCCCATGAGGGCATGGAAAGATATATGAGCAATATCAGGGGTGTGTGACTCCAATGCCCGAGGAATGGGAACATCCGCAGGCGCTAGGGCTTGTACGGTTGCATGGTCATCACAGCCATGGTAATCGCCGGAGATAAGGCACATAAATTGTGGTGGTTTACATCGGTGCCCAAGGACAAACTTGCCGTCACAATTAAAGCAAAGGCCCTTTTCTCGGCGAGCGGCCATTTTCAGATGAAGTGAGCCACTTAATGGGAACAATCGAGGTTTTAGCTGGAAGATGGTTGGGTGGTGCCGCTGCAGTGGAAGTGGGACCTGTGGGAGCTTTGAGAAAGCAGGTTTATGGAGTAGAGGCTTGGTGGTGTTGCATTTATCCTCCATAAGCTTAGCCATGCCCATGGCTTCATGTAGTGAGTGGGGCTTCATTAGAGTGAGTTCGCATTGAATATCATCACGCAAACCTGAAAGGAAACAGTTCAAGAGGTTGGAATGGCTAAGCCCGGAGCTTCGAAATCACTAAGATACGCGGAAACCGTAGTGGATTGCTTGAGTTTGTAGAGCTGCGCTTCATGATTGATGAAGGTGGATGGCCCAAATGGGAGTTCCAGCTATCGAGTAAACACCTCCCAGGTGGACAACTGAAAGGTAGAGTGCATCCAATAAAACCACTAGAGGGTAGGACCAGTCATGTAAAAAGCAGCAATGAGTAGTTTCCGATCGGGAGGAGTGTGATGATACTGGAAATAATGGTCGATCTAAAACAACCAACCCAGAACATTGTCACCATCAAAGAGAGGAATCTCTAGTTTAGGAAGACTGGGGGAGAACCCTGACGGTTTATCCGCGGGTACTGGGGACTGAGAAGCAGAGGGAAGAAGGTGTGGTGGTGTAGGTAACAGAAGAGGTTATGGTTCTGGTTTTTGACTTTTGAGGAGGAGGTCTTGGAGGACTATTTGGGGAGAGGCAAGATTCTTGTGGAGAGATTCGAGGTGGTCAACGTGTTTTTGGATGGTAATGCAAAGGGAATCAAGTTTACTGGCGTGGTTTGCAGCTTGCTCAAAGAGTTTAGTGAGGTGGTCAGAGATGTCCTTGGACCTGGTGACCATTCCTTCCGTCATCCTCTCAACGAGAGCACCAATGAAACGTATTGAAAGAAGAGAAAGGAGAGTGTCAGGGAGAGGGAAACAAAATTGAGAGAGAGAGAGAAGGAATGTTTTGCAGGTAATTATTTGTTACCCTTTTTCGTCTATCATTTCTTCATATATAGGAGAGGTACAAAATAACAACCAGACTTGGTAGAAAAGAAATGTAAATAACAGTTCATAACAAATTTGTGACAGTCTTAACAAACTTTCTAAGCTGTAAAATTCCCTCTTTTAAACGTAATCCACAAACTTGGTGGGAATTTTTCGAATCCTGCTTCTCTTCTTTTTAACATCTCCTGAGAGCCCTGTTGTGCTCGCATCATGATTAGGCGAGCTTCGCAAGCAAATGACACTACTTGCTCCCAACTCTACAAGGCAGATCTCAAAACTCTAACAAATAACCCGACCCAAACCCGTTTAAAACAAAAACACCGTAAAACTACACCCGCTCCATGCATAGACCCTTCGACTAGTATTCATGAAATAGGACGGACAAGTCTGACCGCAGTAAGTGAATATTAGCATCACACTCAACACCTACATTACACGATAAATTTGATTAAAGATAATTGTGACATCGCAAGTCCCACGTCAACAATAGAAAAGAAAAATAGAAGTGAGAGGTTTAAACAAAAACCCAAAAAAAAAAGAAAAAAAATATCTTTAAGTAGTGCCGACCAACGACAGCACAAAGCAACAAAACAAAGACAAGCTGACCATTGAAATAATGTCCACCTATTCCTTTCCCTAGCCACATCTATTCCGTCTATGACTTACCTTAATATCGCACCTCTCCCAATTTGAGTTCGCATTCCCTGCGCCAACACACAGGCTCGGAGGACCTTTCTCTTCTTCTCTTTACTCTCAGGGCTTCTCTTACTCTTCAACTTTAAGGTCTATCTGTTATTTGCCCTCTTCTGCTTCTTCATTGCTGTTTTTGTGAACTTCATTTGGTTGGTTTTAGTGATTATTCTCATTTCTTCAATGTTTAATTATTATCTTTAGTACGCAATTCAGTTTCAAAAACAATCTTAGTACACAATTCTCGAGCTTTCCGTATTAGTTTACTCAGTATGTAGAGAAAAAAGATGTAATTACAAATTGATGTTGCTTTTGAATATGTAATTTGAGTATATAATTATTAGTTTCATTTACTTGTTCATGCTTCTTGTTTCTCACAATTGTTATTAAAAGACTGGAATTTCAATTTTTGATATGTATGGGCGACTTTCATGGGTTTAGGAGGATAATTTGTTTAAGCTATTAGCAACGGCAGAAATTTGCTCATTGTTTTATGCCACTTCATGTTATGTTTTCTCCTGTAAAGTTGCTCATTCCCGCCGTTTCTTATAATTAGCAATTGGATTATATTATGAACCTCAATTTGTCTGTGTTTAGTTTCCCAACTTCATCTTTTTAGCAATAATTATGATAAATTCAAAAGTGAGAGAACTTCAGGCATATGAAAGGCTATAACCGTTGTGTAGAAAGAAACATGAATTTAGGACTGGTTTGATCACCATGGTTTTGTTGTCATTTCCATTGTAGATTTTTCTTTAATCTATGGATGATATTATGCAAAAAGAATAAACAAATATTAAAAGAAATTTTATGAAACATACAATTTGGTATATGCGCTGTGCTGGATTTATCATGCTGCTTCTCAACAGTGCATAAACCATTTGCCGCCTATTACAAGTGTTAACACATTGGTGTGGAGAGATGTGTTCATTAAGTCTTGTTTAGTTTTGTTTGGCATTGTTGTTTTCTTTACTGTTTAGGCAACATGCTTTTTTAGAAGTTGATGTTCTTGGACGGTGTTTGTTATCTTGGATGCATCTTATCCTTTGTTTGAAATCTTTTAATTATAGTGCTTTTTGTTTTGGCAACAGATGGCAGCATCATCAGCATGCCTTATAGTGAATTGTTTGTCAACCAATACCAACAAACTAAACTTGAGGAAGGAGTTCTATGGCAGACATCTTTTCTTTTCTTCAAGCCTTCTATCTCTAGGTAGCAGAAGATCATCAAAAGCTGTCCCAATAAAGGCATCTCTGGACATCAGACAGCATGATGGAAGAAGACAATTCATGAAGTTATTGCTTGGCAATTTTGGGATTGGCTTACTAGGAAGTGGAGTAGCACATGCTGATGAACAGGGGGTTTCTTCATCCAGGATGTCTTATTCCAGGTTTCTGGAGTACTTGGATAAGGACAGAGTAAAAAAGGTAGACTTGTTTGAGAATGGGACCATTGCTATTGTAGAGGCTGTTTCTCCTGAGTTGGGTAACCGGGTGCAAAGGGTGCGGGTTCAACTGCCAGGGCTCAGTCAAGAGCTCCTTCAAAAATTTAGAGAAAAGAATATAGACTTTGCAGCACATAATGCTCAAGAGGAGTCAGGCAATTTGCTGTTTAACTTAATTGGAAATTTGGCTTTTCCTTTAATCTTAATCGGCGGTCTGTTTCTTCTTTCTCGTCGTTCATCAGGAGGAATGGGTGGTCCTGGTGGACCTGGTTTCCCCCTAGCCTTTGGTCAATCTAAGGCAAAATTTCAAATGGAACCAAACACTGGTGTGACATTTGATGATGTAGCTGGAGTAGATGAAGCAAAACAGGATTTCATGGAGGTAGTGGAGTTCCTG
>CAODLS011845742.1:0-10106 GCA_948243855.1 Flueggea neowawraea | reverse complement strand
TGTCAGATGATGAGAGAGAAACAAGAGAGAGAGAGGGTGAGGTTCGGTCGAAGAAACCAGAAAAACGAAGAAGAAGAAGAAGAAAGAAAAAAAAATCTGGGCGGTTCGGTTCGATTCAAAACGGCGTCGTTTTGGTTTGTTCAAAACGACGTCGTTTTGTTAAGTCAGAAGTCGGTTACTGTTGACTCGAACGACACGTCGTTTGGCAACTCAAAGGACACGTCGTTTGTCCCTTCAGAACGAACGACCGAACGTCCGTCAACGCGAACGACTTGTCGTTTCCTCTTCGACGCAAACGACATGTCATTTCGTTTCTTCACATAGACGACTGTGCACACACGCGAAACGACACTCCGTTTGACACCAACGACAGACGACCTGTAGTTCAGTTTCTGATTTTATTTTCTTCATTTTTTTTTCTTTTTTTCAATTCCAACCAATTTCCACTTAATTTAATTACCCAATATACCTCAAAAATCATATTAACACCAAAAAATATTATTTCAAATTTTTCTACCCAAATTTATTAAAAATAATTATCCAAATATAATTATTCCACAAATAATTATCCAAAAATAATTATTCTCAAAACTAATTATCCACCAAAAATTATTCAAAATAATTACTTCAAATATAATTATCCCAAAAATAATTATAAAAATTATTCGGGGTATTACAGGACACTTGTGCTACATAGGGTAAACGTAGCCTTTGGTATACTAATGCACAATCAAGGCCTAGTTATTAGAGTTTATGGTAGTCGTTTGTCCGGCCAGACGCATGTATTCTGTTTAGTTTAGCTTAGTGGCGGGGTCCACACTTATTATAAATTTATCTTTTTGTTTCTGGTGCCATATCTATTTTCGATATACAATATATGATATATATGATGTATGTTTCTTCCTGTTGTTTGCTTTGGTTGAGAACGATTTCAAAATGAATTTCAGAACTATTACTCTATATTAGTGTGTATATATATATATACACTTATATCTACATGTGATATTTTTTAATTGTTTTCAAAATGGTTTTTCTGAGGCCCAGAGCCGCTCTGAAGTGTTGTTTTCTCACTGGGTTCTGACCCCCTTTCTTTTCTGTTTGTTTTTATTTCCATTTTTCAAGCGATATCTTTTTGGCATTCAGCAACCGTCCGGCATCCCGTACTCAGTGAGGCATTTCATTTGCTTGTGAGTGCCCTTTTGGTCGGGCTCTATTTATCTTTGCAGTAGAGCTCTACACCGGGTTGTTGTTGGGTTACTGGGTCATATTTTGTCGTTTGGATTTATACTTATTCTCTATTATATTTTCGTACTTATATGATATTATTATTCATTTTGTATAACTTATTATATATACATATGATTTCAGTATAAAATGTTTTATACATTATAAATGGTTTGATAACTGTTTAAATCGAATAACTTGGGTAGAATTTATGATCTCTGAAGCTTGTGCGAGATGGGTCGGGCTCTCATAGATGATTCGCCTCCTACGTCGGTCATGGTCCAGAAATGGATCACGACAAAAGTAGTATCAGAGCCTTAGGTTTTTGTGTTGTCTGGGTCAGTGTGGAGCCTATGTATTTTTTATTGAGTCTGTCTGATTTGCCTCTGTATACTCTTATGATATTTGTCTCGGTACTGTAGCAATCACTTGCATTCTTACATTTGTATATACATTCTGCTTGTCTATTGTCTGTAGATATGGATCGAGGCCATGGTTGACCTCGTGGTAGGCCTAGTCGCGTGCCTGTTGAGGCCGCCACTCAGTCTGTTGTGGATTCGCATAGTACGCAGGAGGTTGCAGTGCCAGCTCCTTAGCCTTAGACCCAACTTTAGTTGGATCCCATGAAGCGATTTGCTTTGGCTCTCGAGCGTATTGAGAGGTTTTTCACCGGTCAGGCTGTGGGAGGTCAGCTAGTTCCTCTAGTTGCAGCAGCACCAGTTCCACCTGTAGAGCCACATGTTCCTCAACCTCATCTTGAGGTAACAACTGCTCCGTTGGATGCTCCTATCGTACCATTGGCTAAAGATGATACTTTGCTGGATAGGTTCTTGAAACTCAATCCACCTAAGTTTTATGGAGGGATGGGAGATGATCACTGTGATTTCTTTTTGGAGGTGGAATGTTGTTTTAATGATAAGGGAATTGCTGACGATGCGAGCAAGGTCAGACTCGTTGCATTTTTTTTGACTGGTCAAGCAGCTCGGTGGTGGCAGGGTTTGCAGGCTCAGAGGGATTTTAGCTGGGCCAGACTTAAGAATGAGTTCATTATGTCTGTGCTTCCTTGGAGCATCAGGGACAAGAAGTTGATTAATCTTATATTGCAAATTTAATTGACTCTATTTTTTTTGGTAATTTGGATCTTTTGGATTTGAGTGAGTGAGAACAATCCAAAAGTTGATGTTTAGGTCTTTTCCTCTTGAAGAATTAGATCTCAATGGCAATGGATTTACAGGTAAATATTATATTTTTTTGATAATATTCTGCTCAAGCTAATGTACTCTACCATTAAACTCTACCGATTGGCTTCGGAGTGTTGCTGGAAATCTTAATTTGCAAAGTGTAAACTCATTTTCTTGGTCGCAGTATTGAAATCATTAACAAATGAAAGACATATATATGTATAGTTGAAAAATCTGTGGGTTATAAGAAACAATATATTAGCACAAAACAATCCCAAAAATCCCTAACTCTCTCATGCCACAGTTCACAATGACACTGAGCTTCAATTCAACCATTCAATCACTCTGAACTTGTTTTGCTATTTTGTATTGGGTTGAATCCATATATTTTATAGCAGAAGTATTTTGTCTGTGATTTTTTTTGTTGATTTGTGGTATGCAGATAAGTATGGGTAATCTCTCTGTAGGAAAACTTGATATACCAACTTTTTATTCAATATTATTTTTGTATTAGGAGTACTTCACGACACAGAGAATCAGGCTGGACAATTGGAGAGGGGACAAAAAGGGCATATAAGTGGACTGAATTGTGAACAGTGTCATCCCACAAAAAAAGAGACAATTTTAACCTCCTTAGATGATGAATCACTAAGAATTTGGGATGTAAATGACTTCAAGAGTCACAACCAGGTTATATTTATTAGGTCAGCATTGCTATATTACATGTTAACATTTATAAGATGTACAAAATACAAATAAAAACATAATCACATACTTCAAAAGTTGTTAATATCATTATTGAATTGAACTTACATAAGAAAAAAAACATAAACTTATGAGAGTACGAAAACTTACAGATTGCGAGTTTGATTCTATAGTAGTCAAGATAAAAAACTACAACTAGCAAACAAAGTAAAACTTGTTACAAACTTTAAGATATAGTATCAAATACAAAAGCGAAAATTCAATCAGGCTATATTGTTTAGGATTGAAGAACGTACCTTGTTTACTCGTGAACGCAAATAGCTATAAAATAATCTACAACCCTATTTTTATAGTGAAGTGAATTTGGAGAACATGATTTATGTCAACCCTAAACAATGGGCCTAAAATTAACATTGATTTGATAGACTGAAATATAATGACATTATTGTTGTGGGTGAATTTGACAATATTGTATCAATTTTGGCATTGTTTCTAACTTGACTTATGCCAACCCTAAATAATGGTATAAAAAATACCATTAATATTATATTGTATCAATTTTATATTATTTAGAATATTTAATTACCAAAAAGTTTAAATTTAATGTAATTATTACTAATTTTTAGCCTGCATAGTTTGCTGCGGAGGAATTTAACAATATTGTATCAATGCATGAATTTCGGATTAATATTTAGCCGTTTTAGCTTATTGTGTCTATATTTTTAGCCTTTTTAGATTCACCACATGAATTTAAACCTTTTACGAAGATTTCTATATGTTCTTAGCAAATTATGGATGAAGTCTATACTGCAATTTATTTTTTGTATATACTGAAATATGATGAATTGCAGGGGTACGCGTTGCCAAATACTGAAGTCTGTAGGGTATATTTATAGGGGATTGTGCCTATAATGGTGGTTATTTCCAAAAGTGTAAATTCTTCCCAGGATTTACACGAAATTGTTTCTATATATATCATTGTAAACAAAACCAGTAGCTACATTTTTCCAGTAATTATTGTCATTGTTTCCTATAATTAAGCTCGGTTATTTCTATGTTTATCATTGTAAATGTAATGGTGAATGAGTTATTGAGTTTTTTCCAATATTGTATTATTTTACAATGATTTGTTTACGTGTCACTTAATTAGTTTGTCATATGTTAGTCAATTATTGTCTTCATGCCATTATTTTAGACAAAGTATGTCATTATATATATAGATAGATAGATAGATAGATAGATAGAGAATGGCGAGAAATCTATATTCTAATATAAAATGAAATATATTAGCTCAAATAATGATAAATGACATATATATTAGCTAAATTAATGGCAAGTGACGAATTGAGAGAAGATAAATATTTATTAGTATATAGATACACGTGTATGGTGTTGACTTCAGTATTGCTGAAGATGATTGTAAAACATCCATGAAAGACGTGCTAAATTGCAGACTTACTGATATCTTGATACAAAGCACGTTATGCCTATGCAAGTCATGTTGATCATGATGAAAATGGCATTAAGGCGCATTACACTTGATACAAGGCACATAGATCATCCATTCCAGAAGTGCAAAGTATTACATGATCATTAACGTACGTTACACAATGTTCAATGCACATCATTAGAGTTGTTGAATGATACAAGGCGCGTTGTAGAGCAAAAGGTGTGACCTTTGAAGAAATGCTCAACGCACGTTACAAACGGTGCAACGCACATTGACGAGGTCAGATGAGGACAAAGCCAAGACACTCCTCGGGATTTGAATTTGAATATTATCTGACACGCTGACGTGGATTAAAGGTGTAATCTTGAGATGGAGTCGATAGTGCACGTTGCATAAGGTACAAGTCACCTTGAAGATTCACTGGGTGAAATGTGCATACTTTGGAACAAAGATCAATGCACGTTAAGCAAGCCACAAGTCATGTTGATGTATGATCAACAAACATTGAAAGAGATGCAACGCACGTAGAGGAAAGTGCATTCAAGGCCGTGGCTACCAGAGTTCTTGCAAGGCGCGCATAATTGCTATCAAATCATGCATAACTTAATGGAACAAAGTACAATGCACGTAGAGGGAGATACAATGCACGTTGTACAAGGTGAGACAATTTAAAACAGAATGTTTCATTCTCTTACAACAGCTACTTTGAGGCTCCAACGTCTATATTCTTTTAAGTGGATATAAATAGACTTCCAAGATTAGAAGGAACATAAGAGATACCCTTGCCAAGAATTGCAAATCATTTTATCTCTCACTTCTACCTTTCTAACCCATTTGAGCTATTTACTTGCTATCTTAGTGTTGGGTTTGAGCGAGCTTTAATCCGTTACATCTTTGGGTTAAATTTGTAACAAGCAAGGTTGTTTGCTTGAAATAGATATGTTTCCTTGTTGCGCCTTATAAAAAATAGAGTGGTTGCTAATGAGTCTTAGAAAACTAGAGTTCGGTTTCGCTTGTTTATCCCGCAAAAACAAGTGGTTCGGTTTGCTAGTTGAGCCCGCAAAAACTAGTGGTTAAGGTTTTCTAGTTGAGCCCGCAAAAACTAGGGAAACAGTTTTCTTGTTGAGCCTGCAAAAACAAGGTGTAAAAGTTTTCTTGTTGATCCTGCAAAAACAAGGTGCAGTGGTTTCCCTCCACCCGCAAGTGAGGAAGGATCTTTAGTTGATTGGAATTCTCTAGTAGAGCTAGAGGAGTGGACGTATGTCAAGGATGGCCGAACTACTATAAATCGGATTTGTGCTATCTTCCCTTAATCTTTCTTATTTAATTGCTTTGCATTGCATTTGATCTATATTGTTGTGTGTGGATTGGATCTTTAGTTGCTTCCGAATTTATACTTTGATTTAAGTTTGAAAGAAAAACTTTGTCATTCATTGCCCCCTAGGGACTTACATGTGGCAAATAATGAATGTTTGTTTACAATCACAATTATACCAGAAATTAATAAATCATTAATAATTTACAACTAAAAGGGAAGGAATAAAATTTTTGGAATGTTTATTTACAATTACAAATATAGAAATAATTGAACGAGAGTAAATGCGAGAGAGAATTTCAACTTTGGAAACAATCACCGTTATAGGAACAATCTTTAATCAGGTCAACTTGATAATTATACCGACGAGTTTTCTTCCCCTGAATACATTCCCCTGCAATATAGACAATTGTGTAAACAATATAATGAATCAAATTACATAATTGAATGAAATCAAATAATTGTTTCCCTTGCAGAAAAAGATTATTCATCAGTGTTATACCTGCAGCTGAATATACTTAGTATATTCCTAAATTTCCTAATTTCTAGGTTTGTGGGATTTAATTTCATGCTAGACTCGCATGAAATAATTCTTAAAATTCACTGCATGAAATTAAGAATTTTGTCTGTCAATCAATGTTGGCTCATTGTTTAGGGTTGGCATAAATTATGTTCTTCATACTACTCTTCACTATAAAAATAGGTACGTAAATTATCTTATAAATTAGGAATTATGCTCTTTGTATTCAAAAGTAAACAATGTACGTTCTTTCAATAAATATTTTTTGTATTCAACATAGCAAGGTATGTTTTTTCACTTTTGCATTCAACATTAATGTTGCACAAGCATTGTTTTGAAGCATTAGACACAACGTTAAAGGATATTTGAAGGTTGTCAAAAGACAATAGCATGGGCTTGTCTTTTGGTGGTGACTTCAAGAAAATATTGCATATTGTTCCCAAGTCCCCACACTGACTTGTTTGCTTGTTCCCAAGCAAACCAAGTCCAATTTCAGAGATAGAATATAATTTAAATCGAAGAGGCAAGAAAAGTGTCATGACCTGAGTCGGGTTGGTGACCGGCGTAGAAGGTGAACTGTCTATGGAAGCCCAACTCATCTCGTATAAGCCTCGGAGATACAAATATTCCACCCAAACAATTATTTATCAAAACATCTATTGAATAAAATACAATATATAAGAAAATATTATAGATATAATACTATCAAAATAAATGTGAAACCGTTATAGCATGTTCAAAATCCAAAATACAAAAGTATAACTCAGAATTCCCACAGCAACCCGGTATGAAACTCTAATAACAAAATACAAAAGTAGAGCCCGAACGAGGACACTCATTGAATAGCAAAGAATGTGTCACTAGTGAGGAGATGCCAAACAGATGTTGAGCGTCAAAATCTATCTGTAAGACAGGAAGATAAGATAGATAGAAATAAAATAGGGGTCATGACCCAGTGAGGAAATAATACTCCAGATTGCATTATACGTGTCTCATAAAGACAGTTTTAAAAACCTTTCAAAAGATACTGCACACATATATACTCATATAATATGTATACACACTACATATGTAATAACTTTCAAAAAATATTTTATTAAAATATTTGCATCCATAGCAGACAACATGCATTCAATCAGTATAATATATATATATATATATATATATAATAGATTTAGAGTATGAGACTAGAACAGAAAGAACAAAATAGTGTTGTGGACTCCACCACCAGACATAACAGATCATGTATCTGACTGGATACACGATCACCACTTTACCCCGATAACTAGGACCATGACAGGGCATTGATATATCAAAGGTTACGTACCCCGTAACTAGGTGTCCCAAATCTCAGAGTAAATATATTATACCATAATATAATAAACATTCATGCAGAACAAATTTCCATGTCTTTCAGAAAACCCGTATATATATATATATATATTAGCAGAGTAAAAACCTTGGTTATTACAAACCAATAAGTCCGATTAATAATTAGCCAAATAATTATTAGTCAGATTTCATGTCATATCTCGACACAGTAAAAACTATATAAGTAGGAAGACACATCCTATGTGTTTGAAGCTGTCATTTCACTCACCTAGTGTCCAAAGCTGACAATCCAGTCAAGCACCACTCGGTGGCTGATCATGCTGGCAGGAATAGAAAGCTGGAACAGATATATCCATAATGGATATCAGAAAAAATGATGTTGGTACTGTGGCAGTACCGGATGAATGATATACATATGCAGATACAGACACTCAGAGATGCTGAAACTCTATTCCGAATGATAAACCATCATTCACAACCCAAAATTCAAAGTCCATGTAAAATTACAGTTTGGTCCCCGACTAATATAAAATTACATTCTAGTCCACAAGACTTGACTAAGTCCCAAATAGTCCTCAAAGTACTCTAAAATTGCTAACTAGTCCTCGAAGTAGTTAGAATTCCCCAAAATAGTCTCCCAACACTAAGAGGTAAATGTGCAAAATTACGTATTTGGTCCCTCAAAACCAAGCCTCACTCGAGTGACACCAATAACAACTTACTCGAGTAAGCCAGATGAGCTTACTCTAGTAACACCGTGTTCATCGCTTACTTGAGTAAGCCATATGCTTACTCGAGTAAGACCCTGCCCAAATCATACCCAAACCCGACAACCCTTGATTTTGCCAATAGAAATAGATACCCAACACCCACATTGACTCGATTCAAGCCCCTGAACTCAAATTGATAGTCAAAATCATCAACACAACTCAGAAACACCCTAAATCGACCCAAAATGAATAAGTTTGAAACCCATTCACTAACATGTTCGATTTATGCGAATCCAAGCCTACATTATAAGATAATAGACTCCTAAAGTCCCGAAACCACAACCATTAACACCTATTCTAATAGAAACAACCTACATTCGAACCTAGAAGCATTTATTCAAAACCCTAAAATGAACAATCATGCAAAATGAGATGGAATGAGAGAATGAGAGGTAAAGAAATGTAATCTTACCTCAAGAGACGTTTATAAAGGAACAAGATCCAACCGAAATGGCTTCTGGATGAAATGGGAGTGATTTGGGTAAAAAAGACGGAATGAAGTCGAAGAAGTCGGGTGGGAGTATATATAGACCCCTGCCCAAAATGCCACAGTTTCATGCGTGGAGTTCATATTTCACTCGAGTGAGAGGCCATCTCACTCGAGTGACACATCCGATTACTCGAGTAATGCATTCCTAGGTGTTCATCATGTTCATCCCGAAACAAGGCTTACTCGAGTAACCAAGTGGCTTACTCGAGTAATACATGCCTCATATTACTCGAGTAAGGACGAATGGCCTACTCGAATAATCCATGGTTAATATCACTAAAGTAACATGCAACAAATTACTCAAGTAACACATCCCAACACCATAATGTTGCTCGAGTGACAGGCTATCTCACTCGAGTGACACACCCCTTACTCAAGTAACACCAATGGTTACTCGAGTAAAGCATTCCCAAGTGTTCATCATGTTCATCCCGAAACAAGGCTTACTCGAGTAACCAAGTGGCTTACTTAAGTAATACATGCCTCATATCACTCGAATAAGGCTAAACGGTCTACTTTAGTAATCCATGGTTAATATCACTCGAGTAACACGCAACATATTACTTGAGTAACACATCCCAACACCATAATGTCACCCACTCAATACTCTAATAGATCGAGATCGACTCGGGGCAAACTCGAAAGCTATAAAGAGTTGTATCGGAATCCAACGAGGTATTACATACCCCCCTTAAAAGAAATTTGTCCTCGAATTTCCAGACAAGCCAAATCTAGATTAGGATCGAACCTAGATCTCTAAATCAACTGATAGATCATCGAACACCGATCTATGAATCTAAGACAATTCTAACTCACTCGAACTCATGTATGCAGAAAAGGATGACAGAGTATGCAGAGACAGATGCAGAGACTGAAATGCTAAGTATGCATGAACAAAGATAGAAAAGAATGCACAGACAGAGACAAAGGTACCAACCTAAGAGTCTGCAGAATCATACAGCTGTGGATACCTATGCCGCACCTCTTCCTCGGCCTCCCAAGTGGCCTCCTCAACTGAATGGTGCCTCCAAATCACCTTCACTGAAGCTATCTCTTTGTTTTAGAGTCTCTTGACCTGACAGTCAACAATCCTCAATGGAACCTCGTCATACGTCAGAT
>CAODLS011845646.1:0-12758 GCA_948243855.1 Flueggea neowawraea | reverse complement strand
GATATGTATGTGAAATGTGGTGAGTTAATTGATGGTCGTAAGTTGTTTGATGAAATACCTTTGAGAGATGTCTCGACGTGGAATGTTATGATTACAGGGTTTATCCAAGACGGTGATGTTTGTGTTGCAGAAGAGTTGTTTACGCGTATGCCATGTATGAATATTGTTTCGTGGACTGTGATGACATCTGGGTATACGTAAAATGGGTTTGCGGATAAGGCATTGTGCTTGTTTGGTGAAATGTTAAAGGAGGATTCGGAGATTAAGCCAAATTGGGTAACAATAATAAGTGTTCTCCCTGCTTGTGGGCATTCAGCTGCTCTTAAGTGTGGGAGGCAGGTACATGATTATGCCAATAGGATAGGCTTAAAGTCAAAAGCTTCTGTTCAGATTGCTCTTATTTCAATGTATGGTAAATGCGGAAGCCTGAATGACGCACGTCGTTGTTTCAATGGAATGCGTCGACTTGATAAGACCTTACCTGCTTGGAATGCTATGATAACTGCTTGTGCATCTCATGGAAATGGAATGGAAGCCGTTGAGACTTTTGAGAACATGATATCGGCTGGGGTCAAACCTGATGCAATTAGTTTCATTGGTTTGTTGTCTGGATGCAGCCATTCGGGCCTTACTGACATTGGATTGAAATACTTCGATTGTATGAGAATTGTTTTCTCAATTGAGCCAAGGGTCGAGCATTATGCTTGTGTCATTGATCTTTGGAGCCGTGCTGGGCGGTTACAGGAAGCAAGGGAGATTGTTGATCAAATGCCAATGGAACCAGGGGCAAGCATTTGGGGTGCGCTATTAGCTGCTAGCCATAAATATAAGAATTTGGAGCTAGCGGAAATAGCTGCTGCAAGACTTTTTGTCTTAGAACCGGAACGTATTGGTAACTATGTTCTGCTTTCAAATATATATGCAGATCTTGGTATGTGGGACAAGGTGGACAACATAAGAGCTCTTGCAAAATCTCGAGGGGTCAAAAAGAATCCTGCTTGTAGTTGGATTGAGGTTAATGGAAAAGTTCATTTGTTCCTTGGTGGAGACACGTCGCACCATCAATGGGAAGAAATATACTTGTTATTGGAGACATTGCCTGAGAAGATGAGAGCAGCTGGTTATATAACCGACACAAGTTTTGTTTTCCATGATATCAGTGAAGAGGAGAAGGAACATAATCTAACTACGCATAGTGAGAAGCTAGCCGTAGCATTTGGACTGCTTAACACAAGTCCCGGAGTTGTTCTTCGTGTGACTAAAAACCTTCGAATTTGTGGAGACTGTCACACATTTATGAAATTCGTGTCTAATCTTTATAAGAGGGAGATAATCATGAGAGATTTGAATCGGTTCCATCATTTCAAAGACGGATGTTGTTCATGTGGAGATTACTGGTGAATAATAAATGGATTAATATTGTACAGGGGTCAATCGAGGTCCACCAACCTGTAATGCTGGACATCTACACATTTTTTGCCGGTTCTTATATTACCAATATCAGGTATGACTTCAATAATTGGACGTATTCACTTTTCTGTTTGAACAGATTGCTGAAATTTTTTTCTGATAAATATCAGAAAATTAGGATCACTGGGCGTATGTTGTAGGCTTCAATTTATAGAGATTATGTTGAATTAGAACCAACTGTTTGACCTATTAATACATCCTCGGCAGTTTCCTTTCTGAGAAAACTCTTTTGCTAACTCTCTTTTCGGTTTTTTTTTTCATGAAGAACAGTATATACAAGCTGCATATATTAATCTGTATGTGATATAAACTTGAGGTGCTTCCAGATGCTTTAGATGTTCTTTTGCTGGGTTCTTTTTTTTTTCCAGTTTTTGAAACATAGGCTTGTAATTTTTGCTGATACTCTGTGAAACAAGCCATAAAAAGATCGACAATGGACAGTTTTAATTAATAAAGAAGCAAGCTAATGAATCATCAATGATGGTAATTTTTAGTTCAGCACATATGGTCAGTTACGTTAGATCAGAGATAATCTAATTTTCATCTTTGAATATATTAATTCAATTGTGCAACTTATTTTGGCCATTCCTTTCCCAAATGACTCGAAACTTTTCATTTTCTTTCTCGAATTCCAGATGTTTTGCACTCTCTACGGCTGAATAATTTCCAAAATGACTCGAACGTTGGTCTTTTTCTTCTGCAATGATACAATTTCAACTTCTAATAGTAACATCTCTCCAAGATGGAGCTGATTACAAACAAGAAGACTTGGTATATGGTATAACATTTGAAGGACGCAATGATTTTGTTTTTTTCAGATGTCTAAATATCAAAGATATTGGAGTAAAAACAGCTGGTTAAATGTATGCAGCCGCACCATGGCGCGACTTTCACCATAGATAAATAGTGAATTAGAAAAATTAGATATAAATTTTAGTAAAAATTACAATCCGTTTAAGTTTATATTCATAAGAATTTTTAATTGATTTTTTTTAAAAAAATTGTGTGGCTTTGATTAATTGTTGAATAAATTGATTCTTTTGGAACTGATTACATAATTTCCTAACAAGAACCTGATAAGATTTTAATCCTAGTTCTCTCCATTATCGCTATAACAAGAGAGAAACATTATAAAATTCAAAACGTGAGCAATTAAATCTAAGAGAGAAAAAAAACTTTGTCAATGACAGGTATTCCCGTTATACAAAAATACAAATGCAATACAATGTTTAATTAATTAATTTACTCATAATGAACCAAGATTTAAATAAGAATTCAAAAAAAATTAATTAATTTAATCATAATAAACCAAGATTTACCAAAAAAGTTATTTGATTAATTAATTTACTCATAATAAACCAAGTTAACAAAAAAAAATTCAAAATATAAAAACTAATGACTTTATATTCTAAAAAAGTAGCTTATAATGAACTCTAATTAATACCGAATTTAATTGAATTGAATGGACATATATTATTTAGGTTTAGCAAGACTTAATAGAATTTTTAGATTTTAATTATCTTAAAATCTAATGTAAGATGCCTCTTTACATTCTAAAACATAGCTCATCTTTCATTATTTATATAGATGACAAAAATTTAATGAATAATATTTAATTTCTTAAATGAAAACATCTTAACACTAATGAAATTATTAACTATAATTCACTTTTAAAGAGCAGTTTGGTAAACTGTTAGAAACAATTTCGTAAACTGACTTGAGCTGAGATGAGTTGTCTCAGCTCAAGACACATATTTTTCCAAATATTATTGACAAACATTTTAAAGGATCAAACTAGGGTATCCCAGATATTCATGTTCTAAGGTACGAGTGACAACAATTTAGAAAAATTCAAACTGTTAGACTATACAAAGTAAGAAACTGAGATCAAACTTTTTTTTTCTTTTGCATATTTGTATTGCTAAATATACACAAAATAAATGTACAAATTTTCATCGAAGACAATTCTATTGTGTGTTTGATCAGATTGTACCATATTAACAACTGGGTCAGTCCCACCTTCTCATTTTGGTGAACAAATATTTGTTAGGAATTCATGAGTATAGCCAAATCAATTTGATTCTTCCACCACAACTGGAACACTTGTGTATGTACAACTAATGCTTTCCTCCTTTGAACCATTTATTTTGACCCTAGTCCACGCAATCTTCCATGTCCTGTATAAACTTATCCTGCATCCACAAATCCACACCAAATGCATCAGAGAGAGAGAGAGAAAGAGAAAGAGAGAGATTGACAATCTTTCAGGAAACAACATACCCAACAATTTTTATTGCTAATATGATTTAAACCATTAAAGTAGACGAGAAGTACCACATTTTTATAAGAATTGCTTGAATAAAACACAACTCATTCATCATATTCCTTCTTTTTCGCTAAACTCGTCAGACAAAAGGGGTGGTTTGAAGGGATAAAGCAGAAGAATGTGTATACTATCCCACAACAACAATAACTCCACCTGAAACTAGTAAGTTCTGTCGACATATACAAACTCCTGTGATTCCCACGAAATGTAGTAACCATAAGCGTAATTGCAAGAATGCAAGGTGATCAGAACACCAAAAAAATTAAATTGACAACAGTATGCAATCTAATAAAACTCAAGGTGAATTAACTGTTAAAAGACATTGCATTCCTTCACCCATGACAAGTGACTTTCATCTCTCTTCTCTAAACCTCAGTTACTATGTTCAAATTCTTCAACAGAATCACAAAAAAGAGAAAAAAGACGCATCGCATTCAAGCTGATACCCAAAGCATTTTAGTAAATGCTGACATGAAGCACTAAAGCTTCCAAATATAATAAATTTCTAAGAAAGGCAGACAATAATAAGGACTACACAATCTTTTAACTTAAAACTTAAAATCTAATATTTAATACATTTACATGCAATACAACCAATATTATTTATATTTAAAGACGCCAGAAAATGATGGAATAAATTGAGCACCACTATCAGTAGCTTTATTGTATTTAGCAAAACCAATATGACCACAGTTAAATCTATAAAAATTGCATAGGGGCAAAACAGTTCAGGAAGAAACCTCTCTACTTCAATTGTTCTTTTCGCAAGCATGAGTGTCAAGAAGACAGGAACCATTGCAGCACATAGATGCTTCAGAGTGTGCCCACTCACAATGTGACGAGTCCAATTATATATTGGTTTATCTAATGCTTCTTCCACTTTGGCCAAAACATAAAATGCTACAAGCATTGAGTATATAAAAGTCCATCCTCGGCATTACAAAAGTAGTATGATGTTTTATTTATTAAAAGGAATAGCTCAACCAAAAAGACAAACCTGCTGCCCATAGCCAGAAAGTGGAATGTGTGTACATAGGAGGCAACAAGATAGCCATCAATGGAATGGCTATGCAAGGAACAAATTGAATCAATGCATATGGACGGAGGTCATCAAAAACCTATATAGGAATTTAAGATTCAATCAGGAGATCATAAAAGGAACGTAAAGTCTGATCACAAAAATCATACACTGGAAAAGTTGAAAGCCAAAATGATGCAACTTTCACTTATATACAATATCACATGCGTGAATAGTTTAGACCACAAGGCTATATGAAGCAATGTTGACTCAAAGACAATTTCTTAAAACACCGGAAAATATTGACATCCTCCAACAGCCTCCATGTATGCAGGAGTGTTGGGAACATAATATAGCATCATTTTTGCATAACCCCTCTCGAATCTATAAAGTACTTAAACACTGATTGGGCACTACATATTCACTACAAGTACTAAATCACATTCTTTTTCCCTCAACTTGGGATAAAATGAACGAAATAGAGACAGTCAATATTATTAAGTAAAACGTCTCATAAGATATAATTTTTTAAGAAAAAAATTAGGGGGCTCACCTCCAATATGCAATACTTACAATACCGGCCAAAAGTAGAGGTATGATAGACAGTGTCCCCTTTCGTTCGTCTATCCTTTCAATTATAAAAATTGCTATAATCGAAGTGAAGGCAACAGTCATCTGCATCCATGAAAATTAATAATTCAAGACATTAATAACATCACCCATATGAACTTAAAACAAAAAAAAAAATAACTTGAAGAAGGACCAAATAAAACAAACTCACTGGCAATCGATCCCACACAAGGCGAGCATCATCCGGGTTAAGGTGATAGTACCCGGAGCCAAAAGCAACAGCAGCCACACCAATGAAAAAACATGTCCATCCCCAAAATTCACCTTGCAAGCTTCGAGACAGAAATTACAATTTATAAACATTCACAAATCCACAGCAAACATACAGATACCATTGAACTTCAAAAATAAGAGTTCTGAGCGGCACAGCATACCTCAGTTGGAAGTAATTTCCATGACATAAGAGAACAAGCCCAACAACACCGATAACAAGGAAAGGAAAATTGGAAATCACATTTAGCGTATTGGGTATGCCTGTGTCAACAATTACATAACAAATCAATTAATCAATTCAAGCTCACAACTGACTGTAACCCAGAAAAGAAAGAAAAACTAAACAGATAAAAGTAAAAGGTTAAATTAACCAGCTTGTTTGACATATTCAGCATACTCAACAAAAAGGAAGAAACTTTGCAATCCACTAAAATTTCTCAATTCACTACCAACAATCTCAATCCACTAACAGTAAATTAATTAAAGACCCACTAAACATTTTGCTAAAACAAACATGTGCGATTAAAAAAGAAGAAAAAGGAGAAGGTTGGGAGTGAAATTACCGAAGAATTCGCGTTGATCAGCAAAATAGTGGTATGCTTCGGACTGAGGAATGGCGGAGGTTACGATCATCAGAACAATGAAACAAATGATCGCGACGCCCCATGCGTATAGAGTACGTTTCCTCATTACTGGTTGTGATGTAGTGGTAGAAACCCTCTCAGAGACGGAGCATCAGCTTGAGATGAGAGGGAGAAGAAGAGCAAGTCAGAGTAACTTGTTTGTTTGACGGCATTTCACCATTGGGAGGTCCAATAAATATTCGAATTATTTAATTTTAATTTTAAATATTATTATTTAATTTAATTATTAATTATTTAATTTTAAATATTATTATTTAATTTAATTATTAATTATTTAATTTTAATCGATTATTTAATTTTATAATAAAAAATAATTATAATTATTATTTAATTTAAATTTAAATTATTTAATTTATAAAAAAAGTGTTAAATGAGTATTTTTTTAAAAAGTTTTTATTGTACCATCCGAATTATTTTTTTAGTTGTTCAAGTTTAATTAAACTATTGCATAAGTCCTCTTTTTTACTAAAATACTGCATTTCAACTCCCTAGGCTTACATTTATTTAGCAACTTGATCCCTCTTCTTATTAACGGTTGCAATTATGTTAATAAAACAGCACAAAAAGTGTCAAGTTCTTTTTTGGAGAACTCTCTCGAGTATACTGTCTTATTTCTTCTGTCTTCGGAGGCGTGTCCCCTTTCCAGGTTTGCTTTAGAAGCTTTCATTTGCTCTTTTGATAGATAAAAACTTCAATCTCCCTCTTTTCATTTTAACAATTGTATTTTATGTTTTTGTCTTTTCTTCATGGAATTTTAGTACTCTTATCATAGTGTGGTTGATCTACATATCAAGACTCGTTTTGTGCATTTGGTTTAGATTACGGTACTTCGAGCGTTTTGTCTCTTCTTTGGATCTAGTTATATGAAGATGTCACAATGAACTTTATCTTTGGGAAAGGGGGAGATTCATTTCAGTCAAGACTCCATATCCATGAGTTAACCTTATAGAGTCATTTCGCATGCTTAGTTAATGCAGGTTGCTTTGGCAAGGGATTAGCTTCTTCTAACGGTGATCCCGACGAGAATAGTGCTAAGGTTTGTTGCTCTTTAGTTGGTTTACGGGCAGATTGACTCAGATAATTTCATATTTCTAGAAACCTTAGTTTATATGGCTTTCTTTAATGCTTGATAAGCCCAATTATTTTAAACCCTTCATTAGTAGTCTCATGTGTATCCCTCGTGAACTAATAATAGTATGCATCTCTCTTCTTAGATTTTCAATTAATAAAATTGATAAATCTTTTTATTTGACGGCAGGGGCTACAATCTTTTAAGTATATATTGTTTGAGAATTTTTGGTGGTGCTTTAATGGAGTTGTAAGAGTAAGGAAGAAAGAAAACAAACACAACGATTTATAGTGGTTCGGTCAATAGTGTCTATGTCCACTGCCTAAGTTCCCATTTAGATTTTCTCAATCCGCTATAATGATGATTGCTTCCGACTCAATCCAACAAAACCTTGCAACAAGGTTGATTCCGACTCACACTTCTAAAGTCAATACAAAGTTGATTCTTGGCTCACATCTTTAAAGCCCTTACAATATTGTTTTCTTAGTTTCACAATTAACATTTTCCATACCCAAAATGTATACAAAAGGAATACAAAGAATGAAGCACTAGGCTAGAGTTGAGTGTATGAGTTTAATGCTTTTGATTTGCTCTCTAACTTGATTTTTTGTGATTTTGGTTGATGTAATTGATAGGATTTTTAGCACAATGATAACATATGTTGTTTAAACATTTTTATGCTCTTTCTTGATGTATTTATAGTCTTTCTATGCCATATGACCGTTGGAGTTGGTCAACCAGCCGTTGGAGTGCAATTAATCTTATTTAAACCTTATGGAACGCTCTAACGCACATTATTGAAACGCTTACATATGTTGATCATCATCATCTCTAGGTTACGTATGTTACTCCAAACTTAGCGTACGTTATTCTTTGTCCTAAGTGATCCAGTAGTTTCTGTTTCCATTCAACATCATCTTTACGTACGTCACCTTTTGTTAACATATGTTAGAACACATTAACATACGTTATCTTTGCCTTAGTGTACGTTAGTTGCTTGCAGTGACTTGTTTTGCAACTCCAAACCTTCTTTCATGATTAACTCCAAGTCTTACATTTTGCTCATCATCAAAACTTACTGTTGATAACAGATGATCCAACATATATGCTTTATATACTTTTTTTTTTGAAAGAGAAGAAGAATTTCATTTAGAAGGACCATATACATCAGCGTGCAAGAGATACCAAAGAAAACTTGGAGCCTCTTCTTGCCAAATAAAAGGACTAGCCTATAAATGGGATGCCCTAGCAAGAGCATGAGCGACACCATTTTCTTATCGACGAACATAGCTAATAGCAACATTACGACTAAGCTCTAACAAGTGACGACATGACTTAATTATACAACCAAATTCAGTCATATCAGAAACAAAACAATTTGAGACAGCTCTAACAACATTCTTACCATCAGACTCAATGATAACACTAGACAAACCGATGGAATTAAGTCAACTCAGTGTCTACTTCAGACACATTGCTTCAACCAAACTTAGAGAAAGGGCCCCTGCAATATAGCTCGATCTAGCAATCACCATCCTATCACAATTATCAAGTACAATCATCCCAAAACCTGTAGCATTTTGCTGCTCAAAGATTGTAGCATCAATATTACACTTAAAATGGTGAGAAACTGGTCGTTCCCAAACATGATGCTCTATCTGCGCGTTATTACCAGAAACAATATTGGCTTGAGAATTAGCCTCCCTCCAACATTTTAAGAAACTCATACCAGACGTGACAAGTTTGTCAGGTGGGATAAGCTGCTTATTCCAATACCAATTATTTTGTTGATTCCAAATTGACCAAAGAACCATGCAAACACAAGCAAGTTCGTCACACTCATAATGAGACAATGCTACTTTAAACCAACTAGAGAAAGAATCAAAAGAACCATGCAATTGAACCAATCCTGCACTTTGCCAGCACTGAATTGCAACATCACAATCCATAGACAAATGTAATAAGTGCTCACCAAAACCATTGCGAAAAAACACAAATGTTGTCAACATTCATACCACAAAGAAAAAGATTTTCTCGCACAGGTAAAGAGTCACTGCAAGCTTTCCAGAGAAAAATCTTTATCTTTGGTGGTAACTTCAATGCCCAAAGCTTGGTCCAAATGAGCACAAGAGGCAAAGAAGAAAACAACTCCTCAAAAGCTAACCAGTAACCTGATTTTACTGAATAAGCACCCTTTTTATCAAAATTCGAAATTAACTTGTCCTTTGGCCCATAAATACCAGCTGGTTGACAAAGAATAAAAGATACATCACCTACTACAAAAGTATCTTCAAGAAGCTCTACATCCGATTCATTAGACCCAAGAATAGACAAGTCACAAACGTTTAAATCCTCCATCCCCAAAGGAGCATCTGTGGAAATTTTAAAATTAGTGCCATAGATTACCCAAGGATCCCTCTAGACATTAATATTAACCCCATTCTCTGCACGCCACCTACAACGCTTCACAAGAACTGACTTCGAGCTCCAGATACTTTTGTGAAAAGAAAAGAAATCCCCTTGAGGGAAGTATTTAGCTTTGATAATATGTGACACAAGAACACCCAACAACATTTTATTTAAATCTAACGTTTAAATGCAGTCAACACATTAAAATAAGTGGGCTCCAGTGTTTGTTAGAGCTAGTTTTTTTAATGTATTAGTTGCATTTAAACCATTGGATTTAATTAAAATGTTGTTATTAGATCTAAACTTTTAAAAGTATATAAAGCATATAAACTTAAAAGCACCATAGCCTTTGCCTATATGAGAATGGTTGTGATTTGTCTTTCAAATCTTCAATTAATATCAACCTTCCATTTGCCCACACACTTTTTAGTTAATGAGGACAAATTATAAGGCTCATATTTAATTGATCATTTGACATTAAATGACAACAGTTCTTGTACCCATGGCACCGTATTTGTCTCGTACTGCAACTGATCTCTAATTGAAGATAATATATAATTCATCTTCCTTTGTCCTTCTTCTACGTACAAATTCTCTCAGATTAAAAAACAAAACACACTCATCTCTCTCGTATTAAAATCAAAATTGTAAATAACCCTTATAAACCCACCAAGAGCTTCCGATCACCTTCCAATATGCTGCATAAATCATTCTCTGCAAGTAACTAAGTATATAGGGCTTGATCATGTTTATATGGTGAGCTTGCAAATCAATTTGACAAAGTTTTGAAGTTCTTGATATATTCAAAGACAATTTGGTGATGAAGATTTTGTAACTTGCCGAAATGTCACTGCAAGAAATTACTAGACCTCTAAGAGTAAAATTTTTTGCCACTAAGCATTGTTAATTAGTATAAAAAAAATCACCAAAAAAAACTTTATCTGTGGAAAAAACAATTAGCCACTAAATTTTCCCCACCAAAAGTTCGATTTCATGTAGTGTGTATATATACTTATAACCGGTCAGTAATCCCATGCAGCTGCTTTAGCACAACCAAGAAGTTAGTTTCTCTTTTAACAATTCAACGTAGTCAACTCCGAGCAGATCTCCATCTAGCTGCAAATTAAGTAACAGTGTAAGTTAGGGATATGATCTTGATAGATTAATAACGATTCTTGTTTATGGGTTGATTCTTGAGAGAGTTGGACTCTGGAGGGTCTGCTATATATCCTCAAAATTATTTTTTAATAATAATAATAATAATTCAAATTTGTTATTGAAGGAATCTAGTACCGATTTAACAAATAAACAATATATAATAGTAGGTTCGAGTTACCTACCTCGATTCCTGCGAACCTCGACCCAACCAACATTAGAAGATATCAAGGTTAGGATTGGGACTATGCTGGTCTCGCAAGCAAACCACGGTCGAGTTGGCGACAGGAGTGCTCGTCTGTTTCGTAACCTAGATGCCATGCGGATAGGAACCATCGACGAACAAGGGGCGAGTAGAGAGAGAGGCTTCCTTTCCCTCTCTCTCACTTTTTTTTTGTGTGGGCATGGAATTAATGGAAGAACTCTTTTTCTTCTTTCATATATATGTAAGCCCTTAAATGGGCTTTGGGCTCAATGGGCTTAGCACATAGGCCTTACGGGCCCATCTCAATTGGACTCACCAATTGGTCTTAGTTCATCGTCTCGGTTCACACCTTGACCAACCGAGTTTAGTTCACCTGCCATGGACGGACCGTTTTTTCCAACACAATCAAATCTGATTCGAACAAAAATCGACACTGCAATTCCGGACATGATGAAGACGTTCAAATCACATTCTTCACACATATCATTACATTCACAAGTAGTATTTTCTTTCTTTGGCATAGTACAAGTCTCACAATTATTTTCTTAATGTAATTTTATTCGTTCTTAACGAGTTATCGAAAATCAAATTCACAGCATCTTAATGATATAGACTTGTTAGCAGGGTAATAGAACAGATTATTGATTTACAAAACTCGACCCTCGTGTTTAGGTATCCCATCACCTTATCAAATATATCAAGTTTCTAAACAAATGTTGTAAATACTAATTTAACTAGGGACAAAATCAGAATATATATCAGATGTTGATAACAGATAATAAATAATAAATCACTGAAATAAATTGCTCAGACGCCGACCTTGTAGCAAGTTGTTCCATCACTATGAAAGAAAAAAGATCGATGAATTACTACAACTCTATTGACAAAACTCACAATTATTTTAATAATTTTTATTTGTTCAAATTATTTCGCTCATTTTGAAAACTAATTCGCACTAAAAAATATTCTAATCTATAGTCTTTTAGAATTATTAAAGCTACCGACTCTAGATGGGTTCAATCACAACTAGCTTTGTGGAGCTCAATTAAATGAATTTTAGCAGGAACGTAAAAAGGGCAATTGCATTGGTTGCTTCCACTTGAAACAAGGCACAGGAAAGCTGAACTTGGGAACGAATGGAGACGATTATTTCCCATGGTCAAAGGGTTGACTAGCTAATATCGCTGAAAAGAACACGTGTCGGATAAAGATCGGAGACAGAGTTATCACTGTTTGACCAGGTATGAATGACGTTGAAGATACCGAGGATTGTCAGAATTGGTGCAATTATATTAGTTGTGTAATATAGGGTCTTTAAAATTATTTTTTATTATTATTTTATTAAAATTTATAATTTTTAATTCATTAGTTTTTTTATTCATAATTTAAAGACTACTTTAAAATTCTCGTTAGACGGTTATTCAACTTTCTACTAAATATAATTTAATTTTAATCCCTAACTTTTATTTACTATTTCATTTAATACTTTCTATTCTAAATTCATTAAAATAAAAAGTGTTTATTCAAATAAAATAATTTATTAAAATAAAAAATAAATTAAAATAAAAAATACATTAAAATAAAGTTTATAATTTTTATTTGAATGAACACTTCAACAT
>CAODLS011845418.1:0-10124 GCA_948243855.1 Flueggea neowawraea | reverse complement strand
TACACCAACGTTTCATACAACCGATCGATCGAGCCTTGGTGAAAGGTAAATCTTCCAACCTTAATTATATATGTTGATTTGCATGGGTCCTTGGGGGAATTCAAGGCATTAAAATTTTGTTATATCCGCTGTCACGTATGTATATGAATGTCATATTTTAGCCGCGAATTCCAACAACTTGTAAGAGAAACTAATGAATTAAATATGTTAAAAATATTAAAATTAACGGACAATATTATGATTGAGAATAATGGCATATCATTAAGATTTTAATAGACACAAGAGTAGTCATACAGATTATACATTCCACAATGGTCCCTAGCTTAGTGAGATACATTTTATCACAAGAATATACAGATATTAGTGTTTACTGTATAATTTTGCAATTGTGCCAAAAAAGGGAAAAAATGCAGTAGAAGGAAGTACTTTAGGAGCAAACCAAATCATTACAGATTTAAATAAGGAAAGACCCTTGAGGGAGTGACAAATCTATAATAATTGTTTTGGGGACCAAATGAATTCTCTACAAGTCAACATACAGTAAAGGAAATTATCCTTAACGAGGTAAGCATTTTTGGAAGCTTTCCTTAGGGAGCAGTACGAAAAGCAGGACCAAGAAAGACAATGAATACAATAAGAGGAATGAGAAGGAAAGTTAGAAAAAGGAAAAGAATAATTTTCAAAGAGCAATTAGTGGAATTAGAAAGAGATGTCTTGGCTGCCAATCCAAGCGAAGCAGTACAAATTGGAAAGAAGAGCTACTACAAAGGAACTTCAACTCAACACATAAAACTCAGCCCTATGGAACAATGAATTCCAGATTTATTTTTCAATGGTCCTCTGTTTTTATTTTCAGCTTTATTGCCTTCAGTTAGTAAAATTCTCTTTAAAATCATTGCCTTTGTTTCATCATTGTTTTTATCTTGCTATTGTTGATTAAAGAAGCTGGAGACCCATTGCCTACTTTGATAAGAAGTTAGATTGATTTTTTGATGGAAATCATCTTCAATTCACAATTTAGAAAAAATCCAAAATTCATTGGCACACTCTAATAATATTCGAACCAAAGAGTGACGATTGTCCCTTGGACTGTTTTCACAAAAATCAAGGAATAATTTATGGAATGCAGCGTGGATGAGTTAAGCAATGATGAAGACTAAAAGTAAGAAAGATACTATTGCTTCCAGTACAGGAAACAGACGTTGAGAGACCAATGCAATAGTACTAGTCACAAAAGAATACATGCAGATATAAGAACAAAAGCAGGATTCCGAGGAAACATTCTCGGTCCCAAGGGGGTAGGCTCCATAAGCTGCTACCTTAACAGATGCATTGCTTCAACAAGTGTTACAGACCTTACAAAATATTGACCAAAAGTTGGAAGCCAAAAATAATATTAAGAGCACAAGCCAAAAATAATTTTTGGGATGTTCAACTCTTTGGTTGTTAAGCCAAAAATAATATTAAGAGCACAAGCTCTGATATCAATTTAAAACATAGTTGGTCCAAATAGGAATGACACTCTAAGAAGGAGTGAATTGGAGTTTTAGAGATTTTTAAAATTTTGTTGAAATTTTTACAAGTTAAACCAAATAACAAAGTTCTTTTAAACCTAAATCAAAGTTAAATGCAGAAGCAACTTAAAATCAAAGATCCAATCCACACACAATAATATAAATCAAACGCAAATGCAAAGCAAGTAAGAGAGAATAAAGGAAGAGAGCACAAATCCGATTTATAGTGGTTCGGTCCTCTTTGGCGTACGTCTACTCCTCTAGATCCCCTAAAGAATCTCAATCCACTAACTCCTCACTTGCGGGTAGAGGAAAACCATTTAGAACACTTATTTTTGTGGGCTCAACAAGTAAACCGTTACACCTTGTTTTACAGAAAAAACAAGAAAACCAAATCCCTAGTTTTTTAGGGCTTAACTAGAAAACTATATTCACTTGCTTTTAGGACAAAAAAAAGTAAACCAAACCTCTAGTTTTTGCGGGCTACACTAGAAAACTGTTTACCACTAGTTTTCTAAGGCTCACTAACAACTACTCTTGTTTTTCTAAGGCTCAACAAGTAAACCTAACTACCCCAAGCAAAAAACCTTGCTTGTGATAGAATTCAACCTAAGAATATAACAAATTATAGCTCACACAAACCTAGAAATGTATGTAAGTACAATAGCTCAAATGGGTTACAAATGTAGAAAATAGAGAGACAATGAATAGCAAGTATTTGGCAAAGGTCTCTCACTTTTCTTACTATTCTAAGACGTCTATTTATAGCTAGCTACTCTTAAGAAAATAGCCATTCGGAGCCTCCAAATAGCTATTGTGAGAGAGTAGAAAATTCTGATTTAAATCACGTCACAATTATCAACGTGTGTTATTGATATTAACACGCATTCTTCAGATACACCATCAGAGATCAGTGTGCATTGTAGACCATCAACATGCATTGTCTAAGTTCCAGTGTCTACCTTGTTACCTTATTTAATGGGTGTCAAACTAACAAATTAATTTCTACTCAAAAATAAAAATTTTGTATATAATAGTGAGCATGTTTAAATTCACAAATATTGGTGAATTTTATTAATTTGAAAGAAAGTAAAAATAAAATAAAGTGCAGAAATTATGAGTGAACCCGAGAATGCAAAGAAACAAAATTAAATATTGCAATTCGAAAATCAATAAAATGAAGCAATAGAAATATAATTGAAAACAATAATGATGAATGCCTAGCCAAGGCACTTCTCCTTTCAATCCTTTCAGTTGATCACAGACACAAAAGATAAATATTAGACATTCAAATAGAAAGAGTCATAGTCACTGGTAATGCACTCAAATGACCAATCTCTTCTTACTTAGTCGATAGTCTCGGGATACCCTGCAAACTATTTCTCTAACCATTAGACAATCCCTAGGATACCCTGATAAGGTTTAATCTATGGCAGCAATAAGAATGAAAGGGACCTCTATCCTAGCTAGTGAATTCAAAGACACCGTAATTCATTTAAACCAGATTATTTGGTTCCATAACATTAAAAGTTGTCTAACCACATTTATTCAAGTTATTCGCTACTTATATTAGAGCTAATGAGAGCCACTCAGTCAATCCTAAATAGTAGTATATTATTTTAGTCAATCAATCAATATGCCATTAACAATCAATCAACAAAAATAATAATAAAGGAACTAAAATATAGAAACTGAATAAATATTCAAAATACATAGTAACAATTAAAACAAAAGTCTTACAACATAATTAGATTGGACTATAAAAATACCTCGAGTAGATGCGAGTCTAGTTACACATGCTAATGAGAGAAAGCCAAAGAAAAATAAAAATGTTGTTGTTTTGTTCTCAAAATATGCATCAATGGCTGCTAAAGAGGAAAAGAGGAGGTATTTATATGTCTCTCTAAGAAAACCTAATCCTTCTAAAATATAGTTACCAAAGTAATAATAATAATGTTAATGTTTTGTTCTAGTAGTAAAAACTAGGTTAAAAGCCTTTAGCTTCGTGCATAAGGCTCAAGTACCGAGGACCACTTGTCCCAGCACGTGGCCCAATTCAAATAATTCAACCCAGTTTTTTGTGCCTACTACGACATGGTCATGCCATAATGCAGTTAATAACAAAATACACCAAAACAGCTCCATTTCTTTACGTTTTATCCTCCATCCACCTAAACAACCAAAGAAGCAAACAAGACACAAAAACACACAAATAACAATAATTTATTATGCAAAACAAACATAAAATACAACATAAAATATGCATAAAATGTAACCCATCAAATATTCTCACACTTAAATAATGCTTGTCCTCAAGCATTTAATAGCTTAAAAAAATCAAACACCTGAACTCCCAATCACCACCTTTACGCCCACATCATGTATGTCACGGCCTGTTTCTAGGCCATGACCGGCGTTCGAGGCGAACCGTCTATGAGAGTCCGGCCCATCTTACACAAGCCTTGGAGAAAACAAAAACCAATTTTACTTTGAACAATACCAAACCATTTTAAAACTTATTAATAAAAATAGAAATCCAAACATCTTTAATACATAAGTTTTTATAATAATAAAATTATTATCAGTCATAAATCAAATTTAAATACCAAATAATTATACGGAGTCAAACACCCACAAGTGAATCGGTGTGGGCCAACTAATCAAAATAAACAACTAGGCTCGAACAAAGGGACACTGACTGCAACTGTAGAATGTCTCACTGGGTGTTGAATGCTAATAGACCGTAATAAACCAAAATCACCTGCAAATAAGAATACAGGAAAATAGACAAAAGAAAAGGGTAAGAACTCTAGTGAGGAAACAACACTCCAGAGCAGCGTCAGGCCTCACATAAACCATTTTGAAAACGTTTGAAAATATCGCATGCAGATATAAGTATATGTACGTATTCATGCTCGATACAAAATAGTAGTTTCAAAATTCATTTTTAAATCATTCGCAACCAAAGCAACAATAGTTATGCATATGTACAAAAGTAATTATTTATAAGATGTATGTCAAAAAAAAAACAAGTAGAAATTCTTAACATGCATTCATGCCAAAGTTGACCATTTGTAACAAAAACGAAAACATTATCAGAGTAAAAAATCATGCAATGCAGATATCATGCCAAATGATATACAGAGCTGATGATCACTGATCATACGTCTGTACTACATTAAAACTACGCTGACTTGATCAGATCAAAATAAACTAGCAAGCTTAGGAGTCCAAATGGTACCCTACTCAAAAGGGCTAACAGTTGACAGCCTTAGGGGCTTTAAATAGTACTCCGTCCACCCTAAGAGTCTCAAGGCTGTAACCGAGTAGATACTGATCTAAGCAAATCCGTGAGCATTGCAGTCCTCGTGCTCCAACTAGATATACCCCGTCAAACTACAGAGAAATACACTACGAAAAATGAGCAATAACACATGCTCACCAAAATTTTGTGCCAAAACAATCTGACATGGGACCAATATCAAAATCTAGAATCAGGATCATACGTGGACTCCGCCACTAGATCATATGTGGACCTCGCAACTAAAAACATACGTGAACCTCTACCAATAGAACATCTGTGGACCTCCACCACTAGAAACATATAATCACGTGTGTTAGCTAGACACATGGGTTACAACCTAGCCTGGTAACTGAGTGCTACCACCTACCCTGGTAATTGAGTTTTCACATTGGTATACCAAAGGTTATGTTTACCCCAATAACAAAGGTGTCCCATATCGAAATACTTTATCGAAAACATATGTAGATATTTATTTAAAAACATCCAGACAACCAAACATACATCTTGTTCACCAAATATGACAAACGTTAAACATAAACATTTATTAGCGAAAATGTCTCAAAATACTGAAAAGAGTATTTATTCTGAAATACATTTAATCCCAAAAAAATATATGTTCAGGAAATATTTTTAAATCCAGACAGAACATTTTCTAAACAACAATTATCTTAAAATTCAAAATAGAGGGTTTATTACTAAAACCATAATAAATATTAAGGCATAATATTTATTTCAAAACCATCAAAAGTCCAAACGAAACATTTATTACAAAACATAATAAATTTCAGAGCAGATTTTCCATGTAAGCCAAATTTTAGGATTTCCCGATCCTTTAGTAATTTTAGATTACATGCAAAGGTTCAGACACGTCAAAATAATATAGCTTAGAAGACACAATCTATATGTTTAAAGCTGCTATTTTACTCACCTGGATATCCAAGCTTAATGGCCTAGTCACACACCACTTGTGGTTGACTAACCTCGCTGACCCGAACACGAAGCTAAAACAATTATCAGAATAGAATCAAAGATATGATACTGGTACTGTGGTGGTACCAAAATGAATGCAATGCAAATGCTGACTCAAAACCTTGAAAACCCATTTCGATCATGTATCTAACACTCTCGACTCGAAAATCAGAATCTATGTAAAATTACAATTTAGTCCCCAGACTTTTGCAACATAACACTCTAGTCCCTAAGACCTAGAAAATTATAAATTAATCCCAAACTTTTTAAAATTTATAAATAAATCCCCAAATAACTCAAATTATAAACAAATTTTCTAATTTATCAAAATTTCAAAATTAACCCCAACAAATATACAATATATTTTTTTTATAAAATTAAAAATCTGGCCATGTATGTAAAATATCAATTCCAACCCCTCAAATTATTCAGAATAAATGGAAAATTACACCTTAGTCCCTGTAATAGAAAAACTATATTAAAAAATGTCCCAATTATTGAACCGAGCGGAACCTGATATTCGCAATCGCTTCAGCTAACTCAAATCAGTCCCAGAAGTTTGACTTTAACCTCAGTTTCACTCAATTCCTCGTCAACCCTTCCCAATCGTCATTCAAATTTTTGAACCTAACAACCCATTACAAAACAATCACCAATTCTCCATTTTCAAACTATATTCATGTTTTCCTAGCTTCAATTCATGAAAACCTAACAAAACAAGCTTCAATCCGTCCAAAAATATCATCAAAATCGAACCCAAACTCAGTCGAAACCCATTTTATTTCCAACAATCCAAAACGGCAAAATCAACAAGAAATGAAGAAAGAAATCAACTTAAATTCATGTACGCACCTTGATTGATGAAGAGAAACGGAAGAGAAGTGGAGAGATTGAGAGAATCTGCCTATGAGGGTCTGAAGAATGAGGAAAAAAATGAGGAAGGAGAAAGGGAGTTGTTGAGTCGCTGAAAGAGGAAGAGAGGAACTCAAAACAGCACAGTTTGGTGCTAAAGGAATAAAGAAATTAAACGATGTTGTTTCACTGCTAGCATGCCCAGCACGCACGCGGACAACAGGCTTTCACCACAGACGAAAGCAAGCAACAACAACCAAACGACATACAGTTTGTTCAAATACATTGAACGGCCTATAGTTCGTTCTTTATTTCTTTTTTCTTCAATATTTTTTTTCTTTCAAATTCCATTTAAATTACCAACTTTAATCACTTAAAAACTTTATTAATTACCCAATTAACATTCAAAACTCAAAATTAACTCTTCAAACATTCAAAATAAATTTTGAAATTTATCGAAAAAATTACCAGATAATTAATCAAAATTAAACAAAATATTACATTAATGGGACAAATTGAAAAATAATAATTTTAATTAATAAAATTCAACAAACTAAATCATATAAAAATTTATAAAAAAATAAATATATCTCTTTGATTAAAAAATTAATAAAAATTTATTTAACAAAAATTTACCGAAAAAATTTAATTGGGTAAAAATACAAGGTATTATATAATAGCCAAATTGATATGCACCAAATATTCAATAAAAGACACAACTAACGCCAGATTAGTCGAGAATCTTAAAAAGATCATCTCCATACTAGTAGTGCCCCCAAAAAGGATAACCAAATTCACACCGTCATTGGATTACACTCTACCTCTCAAAGTGTTTAGGTTAAGAATTTAGACACAAATCAATTCATAATAAGTTTTTTCAAAATTTGGTATATAGTCAAATCGTAATCACTGAAAAAATTAAAACTAAAACACCAATGAAAAATGACTTTAAATTAGTTTGTAATTGGACTAAATAAGAGTTTAATAAGTTGAGAAAGAATAATAAAATCAAGTGTGATACATGCCAACACAAACGTATACAATTAATGCAAACCAAAATAATCACGTGTCTTTTTTTCATAAAACAAGGCTGTCCAAAACATTTAATTCCATTTTTTGTTGTTTTTATTCTTTCTTTCTTTCTTTCTTCTTCTTTTTTTCTTTTCTTTTCTCCTTTTTTTAGAACAATAGCAACGTCACTTTTTCAATGCATATTCATACTAAGCAAGGAATTCAAATAAAATAGAATGCAACATGCGGATGTAACCAAAAATAAAACATGACAAAAATTCTGTAAAAACAGTTTCAACAACACCATACAGCTACATAACACAAAATAAAAATCATCGAATTCACAAAAAATCTCAAAACACAAAACCAAACCAAACAAACAAATTAACAAAGTATTCCCCCTCCCCACACTTAGATATCACATTGTCTTCAATGTGTTAAAGACAATATAAAATAAAAAATAAAAAGGGAACACAAAATGCTTATTTGGTCTATGGTGACGGGGGCTCCATCAACAGTGTTGATTGTCGAGAATAGAAGAAATTGAAAATTGGGAGTGGCCCCAACTCTGGCCTTGGACAATTATCTAGCGAGTGGCTTCAGAAAATTACAATTGTGCCATTCCTTATGTGGCTCAGATTTGTGACCCAAAAATAGCTCGCCAGTGCGCACCGTTTTGCTTCTGGGTGCCTTTGACAGAAATGGCATCGATTTGGTTGATGCGTCCAGAATTAGCTACCTTTGCTACGAAATGGCACCATTTTGACGCCTTGTTTCTCTTTCTATGCGCACAGCGCCATTTTGCCTCTAAATGTCCTCATCTCCAGTTTCCTTCGGTCTTCCCCACACTTGATCTCAAATAAAATTATAATTCCACTTATTTTAAACACTGAAACAATACCAAACTCAAAACCAAGTGCAATCAATTTAACCCAAAAGTTTATAGGATGAAAATATGAAGACATCAAAATTCAAAAAGAATTAAAATTGCTGAAATAAATTGAAATAAAAGACAATAATGGTAAAAACTTTGGGTTGCCACACAAGAAACGCTTCTTCAACGTCTTATTAGCTAGAAGAATTTTGATATTCCTCCGGGCTCAATATTGATGTGCACTACTTCTTTCTCAACCTCGAATGCAATCTCATCATGCAACACATCAATTTTTTCACTTGCAGTATTAAGGAATAATCTTCCCAACAAAATCAATGATGGATGACAAGGCTTACCATTCATATCCGTAACATAAAAATCAATGGGAAGTATTAAATTGTCAATGTCACAACCCGTTTTTGGACTATGACCAGCGTACGAGGCGAAACGAACAAGAGGCCCGACTCATCTCGCATAAACCTCAAAATACAGAATTTCTACCCATATTCTTATTCCTTTTTAATTATTAGTCATTATTAAATAAACATCCAGATTTCATTTAATAAGACAAATAAAATAAAAAAGTTATAAAATCAGAATACAGAATATATATATATATATATAAATAATCATTTAAATTCTTTATAGTGATAATAGTGATAAGTATGTAAAGGAAGGTTAACAAAAATAAATATGAATGAATGACAGTTTATATTTGGATGACAGTTCAGGAGGCTCAGCTTACCATGAATATGTCAATGGACATCTGATTATCTTGCCATAATTTGAGCTTTTTCCTGTAGCACTCTTCTTCTTCTTTGCACGTTGTTATGAGTTGGACTGGTATTTTATCTTGAAGCTCTTCATTGTATAGTCTTTTGAGAATTGAGATCTTATAATGTGTTCCTTCGGCTAAGAAGACATAATTATCTGACCAGCTATGCCAAAAATTAGTTTCGGAGTTGCTGGCGGAGATTTACAGGACTGGCATCGAGTTCTTGAGGGCGATGCCGAAGCGATGTTTGGTATCCTTCAGTGATATAATAATAATGATATGCTGGAACGGTTGCTGTTTGTGATTGTTCAGGTGGTGTGGATACAATATTGAGTTCTAAGTCACCATAATCTTTTCTGTAATAATACAAAAAATTTTGTAATTTGATAGGCAAGCCATCGTTAGTGAGTTGTGCCGTTGAAAAATTAGGATTCTGTGAACTAGACCATAGTCATGAAAGGTCCAAATAGTGACCAATGTGTCATCTAGATGAATGTTGATGGGTTGTTCATAATTGACATTTAGTTGGGGGATATCATATTCTAATTGGCAGTTGCATGCAACATTTGTGGTTTGAGATATTTGACACGATGGGGTATGTTCTGTTTCGATATCTTGGTTGAAGTATAAAAATTGGATCATGCCAACAGGGATTGTAGGGTTTTTATGGATTTGATTTGCTAGGTCGATGAGGGTTTTGAATTTTTGGTAGAAAAGGTTTTCACAATGTTTTCCAATGAGATTGTAAATATCTCCATGGCCTGCAGTAATTTGAGTGAGTTGTTTGATGGGTTGGAAGAACATTCTTGGTTTGAGAAGGGAAAA
>CAODLS011844966.1:0-26085 GCA_948243855.1 Flueggea neowawraea | reverse complement strand
CATGACATATCCAATCAAAACCTTTATTGTTATCCTGTAACGGATAATGTTTGAATAAGCCAAAACATGTGGTTCCTCATGTAGGAGTCGATAATGAGTTTCAGACAGATGACTCAAACAACACCACTGTATGAAAGCTACTTGTGATAATGATCTATGAAGTACTTACATAGCTGTTCAGTCCAATACAATTTCCCTAACATTTATCTATGATCTAAGTGATATCTCATATCATTAATCAATAAAATGTGATTATCCTCTTAGCAACATACTAACATTGGCTTATTATCATTCCCATGATAACAATCGATTAGGGACTTTTAGAATAGTATTCCTTTACTTTATGGTTTTACTATCAAGTCACACTCGATGACATAAGAAATAATAAACTATTCAAGAAAGTTTTATTGTCATAAACAATATAATATTTCATAGATATGAAATGAAATGCATCTTTATAAATGTAATGGCAATATATATCAATGATTGGACTATGACACAAAACTCACAGATCATTCATAAATTGCCTGAACAAGGTTTTAGGTGGTGTTTTTATGGAAAAAGGGGTTTTAGGTGGTGTTTTTATGGAAGAAGAGTGCTAAGGCGGAGATCGAGAAGATTAGGGAAGAGTTGAAAAGCAAAGTCGAGATTTTTGAGAACTTGAAGAAGGCTTGCAGTGAACAGCTCATCCAAAACCAAGAAGCACGATAAAAAATTGAAAGCCTGATTCAAGAATTAAATGAAAAGTCAGATGAATTATCTGTAGTGAAGGTTTAATCCAGATATATTGGTGTGAATTTCCATTTAGCATAATGAATTTGAATGAATCCAAATTAAATCAACTAATCAATTGAAAAATTTTGGGTTGAACTCGTTGTGTACTCGGTTTATTCTCGGTTTGTTCTCATTTGTACTTATAATTTAGCAAGTAAAAAAATTAAAATATTTGTACTTGCCTTGTACTCTCTTTATTCTCATTTGTACTCATAATAAAATTTTGACTTGTACTCATTTTCATTGGTTTTTGTTCTCATTTTGTTGTTGTACTCGATTTGTACTCGTGTTGGTCTCGCGTTGTACTCACTTTTCACTGGTTAAAAGGGGTGGTCAACTTTTTGACCCATGGTCAACATGTGATCAAACTGTGTTATTTTTGAATATTTTATTCTGTGTTGCTATTTTTGACATATTTTTAAATATTTTATTCTGTATTATTTTTGAATATTTTATTCTGTATTGTTATTATTATGTGGTACTATTTTTTGCATGTTGTGGTGTTTGTGAAAAGTGCCTTTTTTATTGTATTTTTGTGTGCTTCTCCCTAATTTATTCGGTTAATTGATTCAATAAAGTAATTAATTACTTTGTTAAAAATTTGCAATGCAAGTCAAAATCATTGCTTAGTTGATGATTACAGTCAATGGAATATGCATTGAATTCGTCGCTACAAGTCAAATTTCACACGAAATAGTATGCTTAGTTAACAAAATTTAGAGACGAATTCGATGCCATATTAGCGAAATTGGTGAACCTTCCACGCCAATCACATGCCAAAGTCAATGTCCTTTTGCGTCGAATACAACGCTAAATTTAACGGCAAATATATTTAGTGGTGAATAAACCTTCTCGCTAAATCTGACGAATTTTCTCGTGACGGTTTAAATGGATTATTATGCATTACATTGATTTAGTTGGTGACGTATGTTTGTATGTAACAATTAATTATGCCTTGTTATTCTCAACTGATCGGTTTAACAAATGAGTTAAATGGGTGATATTTTTAAAAATAGAAAATAACTCAATTGGTTTGGTTAAAAGTTTGGGTCAAAAGTCGACTCAAAGCCAACGTTTTGCACCCTTTAGTTGACCGGAACTCTGCAAGTTGATAATTGAATTACTTGCAATTTAAAACATCTTTTAAGGAGTTATATCAAAACAGCAGACACATTTTTTTTCCTGTCATAAAATTAGTTGTATTGAGCTTTTATTTTCCAACTATTATTTTTAAATATCCCCATTATGGTAGTTTTCTTCCCATTACAATTAGGTTTAACGGCAAGTTAAGTTTTTTTTTTTAACCAAGCACAGCCTTAATTTAACATATTCAACTTTGAGTGAAGCTCGAATCCACGTCTTTAAGATGTGGATTTAGTCCTTTTAACACTGAGACACCCACAACACAACGTTCCAATAGGTTATGTTTAACTCAAACTAATAATATAAAAGAAACTATCAAAAAAATATAAGAAGTGTAAAAAAGAATTTTATATGAGGTAGAGTTGTTGTCGGTTCTGGAATTGCCGGTTCTGGTTCAGAAATTGGCGGCTCCGGTTTCTGGAATGGGGGAACTGGAACTAAACAGTGGTTCCCTCTTTTTTTTTTAAAAAAAATATTTTTAATCCGCTATTTTATCCCGTCATTTTTTCCTGTTTGTATTTTTTTATATTCAATAATTAAATATAGTATCAATAATAAATTATATTCCAAATATTTCTAATTTATAGAGTTGAAAAAATAAAAAATAAAAGGTTCGAACCGGCGGTTCGAAAGTTTTCAGAGGGATGGAACCGGAACCTAAACCGTAACCCTTTGGTTTTGGTCGGCCGGTTCTGGTTTCGATTCGATTTCGATTTTGACCAGTCCAGTTTGGTTCGCCATTTCCGGTTCCATTTTAACACCTCTAATATAAGGTAGACATGTTGCCAGTTCTTCAACAAGCGGTTTCGGTTCCTGGAACCGTGGAAACGGAACCAAACCGCCAAGGGCGGTTCGACTCCGATTTATAGCAGTTCAAACGACGGTTTTGGTTTCATTTCGTTTTAGTCCGGTTTGAACCCTTTTTTTAATATTTTTTAGATAATGTTAAAACAGAGATTAAGAAGGTTGAACCGCTGCTTTTGATTAAAAATGATGGTCTAAAAGAGTTAAAACCACTGATTTAGGAGGTTAATCTATGGTTTTGGAAGGTTGAACCACTGATTTTGGTTAAAATACTGGTTTTGAAAGGCTTTAAACTACTGATTTGGGTTAAAATCATTGGTTTATAAGAATTGAACTGCCGATTTAACAGGCGGTTCGAACCGCCTATTCCAACCAGTTCGAAACCACCGGTTCCACGGTTCGAAACCACCGGCATTGGTTTATAAGAATTGAACTGCCAATTTAACTGGTGGTTCAAACCGCCTATTTCAACCGGTTCGAAACCACCGGTTCCACGGTTCTCAATGCCTTCGAACTGGAACCTAAATCGCAACTCTACGATTTTAGTCGGTCAATTCCAAATTGGTTTTAATTTTGACCGGTCCAATTCTAGTTCGATTCGCCGATTCTACTTTGATTTTTACATGTCGAATATGAGGGAAGCAAAAAAGTCGATTGGAAAGTTAAAATAATGGTGGGCCTCCTTGGTTGTGACATGGTGAGTTGAATAGCGCCGTAGCACATAGGAATGCACATTTGACATAATTCTTAGAAAAATGAATGCAAAAAAGTGAGATAATGTTCTGATATAGGAGATATTGACTTTAATTTTTGTGGACCCGCAAATAATCCAATTAAGTCATCCCAACCCCAAATAAATAAATAATATAATAAGAAACTCCTAAATATCAATATGCTCTTTTTCTTTTGTTTAATATTAATATTTGAATTATTGAAGAGTTGGTTTATGTTATGAGGGGTAGTAGCGATTCAGCCAGTTCACGCACCACGACTATTGGAATCCTTTAAAGGTAATCATCCCCTCTCACTTCGTTTAATAATAAAAACCAGCATTTATATTATTCTTTTTGAGAAGAACCATGCCAGGAAGTATTGTTCTTTGGAAACACACCTCATGGTATCAACAGAAATTCCGCAAGTTTATTGGTTGCTATATAGTCAAGTGAGACTTCTTTGACCAATAAACAGAATGTGGCACAAGAAGCAAAACCGGAATTGTTATTTGGAGTGATATATTCACTTCATTCCTAATGGTGAAATATATGGTGAGAATGAAAAGTAAATTCAAAAAACTTACTCTTATAATAAGTGGAGCCTAACCTATATATATATATATATATATAAAGTAAATTCAAAAAACTTACTCTTAGAGTAAGTGGAGCCTAACCTATACATATATATATATATATATATATACATATATATATATATACATATATATATATACATATATATATATACATACATACATATACATATATATATATACATACATACATATATATATATATATATATATATATATAGGCAAAATTCACCGCGGTCCTTGAGGTTTGATTATATCTTTCGTGCAGTCCCTCAGATTTTAAAATTATCCGCTTCGATCCATGACCCCTATTATGTTAGTTAAGTTTAACAGGACACATGAAATGTTAAACTACCTATGTCACGTCATTTGGTAAAAGTCAAAGAGCAAAATCAATCTTTCCCTCTCTCTTCACTTTACCTTTCCTCTCCCTCTCTCTTGAATCTATTTTTCCCGTAAAAATCTCTCTCTTTCTCTCTCTCTCTGTTGGTGTTCACTCTCTATGACCGGTCCTAACTTCCCTCCGACAAAGATTTCGTCTCTCTTGACTTAACATTGCCTGTGAATCTGTCTTCACTCTCTCTCCGTGACTCTCCATTTAGGTTCACTCTATAATCGGTCAGACCATGGTTGGTGAAAACCACGTGTCAACTCTCTACTGGACTTCGATGTTGATGTGTCTATCCAGTCAACACTACCACATGTCTTCTATGTGGCGTCCTATGTGGCTTCGTGGGTGTCACGACCCGAATTGGGCCACGACCGGCATATGAGATGAATTGAACCATGAACTAGACCCATCTTGCATAAGCCTCGGATAAACACAACTTCTACCCAATTCTTTATACTTAATTAAATATTACTCTAGTTTATTAGCCAGATTAAGTTATTAGATTATTTAAAGGAAAATTGAAACATTCATACAATTATGCAAATTCATATTTTACAAAACATCGTCATCATATTGAAATAAATAAAGGAAAATTATAAGTAAGTTTGATCCACAACATTATAATTCACACACATTAACCCACTAGTATCTCAGTGTGGAGCATCTAACATTACAGAAACATAGAGCCCGAACAAAAGGGCACTCACGAACGGTATGTTAATGCCTCATTGAGAGCTGAATGTTGGATGGTTATTAGCACCAAAATAACCTTAAATCTTAAAGCCACGAGGGGGGTTGAGAATACTCAGTGAGGGACAACACATTAAACCGACTCCAGGTCCTCACATAAATTGTTTTGAAAAAATTTCTAAACATACCGCACACACATATGCATATATATATATATTTACAATAGTTGAAACATTTCTCAAAATGGTTTAACAGAGATAGCAATCAACACACAGTCATGCAAATCAATATTCCTTTTATAACTTATCTAATAGCCACAAAGGCAATTGATAGCTACACATGCAACTGATAGCCATATAGGCCAATGGTAGCCATATAAGCAAATGATAGCCACTTAGGCAAATGTGGACTCTTTGCCACCTGACTTGTTTGTTTGGTCGGACACATGGTGTTACCACTAACCCTAGTAACTACGTCTTAACTGGTGAGTGGTATACCAAATGCTACATGCTCCAGTGGCTGGGTGTCCCAAGCCATATCTATTTATCCAAACTTCATACAAGCAATCATAGATATTAGGCAGATAATTACATGTGTCATACTTAATCATATCTCATAATTAATCATAATCTATAATGTCTCATAATTAGTCATATATCAATTTCCTATAAATACAAATCATTGCCCATTTCACATAATCATATTTTAGGATTTATCGATCCTTTAATTAGTCTGGATTAAATGCAAGTCCAACACATAAAAAATACTACAAATTTTCTGAAAAGACAATCTATGTGTTTAGTATAGCATCCAACTCACCTAGCTGTCGAACCAAAGATCCAATCATTAACGCGTCGCAAAATAAAAGTTCTAGTCCCTTAAGTTTATACAAATTAAATTTTAGTCCCCAAGGTCTCGACATTTAACAACTCAATCCCAAAAATTTCCAAAAAAATACCATTTAGTCCTCTAGTTATCTTACATTTATATTTCAGACCCCAAATTATCAATATTCTACACTTCAGTCCCTTCGGTGGGAATTTATCAAAAAAACCCCTACATCGGTTCCAACCGAACCACTAACATACAAATTGATTCCTAATCAACCAAATCACTTCAATATACATTGCAACACATAACCCATCAATCTATTACACAAGTTATCATCAAAATCATTAATTTCATAATCTAAGACAAGCATAAATCCATGCATGCAACTCAAGAACACGCCAATGGTTTCATTTCTTAATAAATCCATCATTTACATCACCTATTCTGCCCAAAATCATTTAGATCCAAAACCAATACATTAAAATCGTCCAACACTAACACCTCATTCAACATGCAAGACAATATTCTTTGCATGCATGCATGTACTAGTTCTTTTGTATGCATGCATGTTCTAAATTATTCTCTTATAGGAAATATTATCAAAGATGAGTATGAAAGGGTGATTTACTTCAAAATGCATGTACAACATTCATTGCATGTGTGTTCTAGTGTCTTCTTCTACATGGGATGATGAACAAATGAGAAGAGAAGAACATCGTACATCACCAATCTTAGATGGATTGAAGGAAGAGCAAGGAAGAGAGGTTTGAAAGAGAGTTCTGAAGGGATGGAGAGAGTTTGGAATGAGAAATGGATGGACACGGGGTGTAAAGGGGGGTATGTATAAGCCCACTCACCAAAACTCACCATTTTACTAATTAATTATGTCTAAAGTACGTTAACACTAAAGTTTAAGTATGTAGTAATAGTTGCATGCTTAATTGTTTAGTTAAACGCTTAACACACTTCCAACAACTTTCGGTAGCTTCTGTTTGAGATGCTTATGCACTTAACTATCAGTTAAGTGCTTAAATCACTTCCAATTGCTTTCAGTAGCTTATGTTAAGAATACTTAGGTGTTTAATTGTCAGCTAAGTGCTTAACTCACTTTCAGATGCTTGCAGTACTTCTGCTTTGATTTTTCACCCACCTAACGTACATAACCTCAAATCTAACGCACGTAACAAACTTATTTACATACGTTAGAAGCAATTCCAACTAAGGTGCATAATTTTCATCATTCCCCAAAACTTATTTACATCTAAACTTAGGAAAATATCAACTTTAATCACTCTTTAGTCCCACCCAAGGATTCAAAAACCTAAATTATCCTCTTAAAAATCGAAAACCTAATCCAAAATCAGGTAAGGTGTTACAATGTGACACGTGTTGTCCTCTGTTTGGTCCTTATTGTGTAGATACGGAAATGGAACGAGTAATCTCTTCCTTTATCCAAGAAAAGGTCTTTCTAGTTTGCATGGTCCAATCGTTGATCCCGAAAATTTCTACAATAAAATTAGGTGGGCCGCTAGTATACTTCCCTATCCACGATGTTGCTATTTACTGAATAATTTTTACTAAAATATAGGAAAAATGCGAAACGAATCTCTTAAATGTATAGAAAAAAGAGGATTTGGAATGTTTTGCTTATGTACGTGTGGTGCACAATCAGCTTTGACTTTTGTTGATCCTCTACCATGTGTCACGTTCTGAGTGGACGAATCATTGAAAGCCACATAAGCCCTAATTCATCATTACAACAATGAACAAACACTGCCTCACTTAAAAAAAGAGAGATCCAATTGCGGCGATGGTGAGCCATGCCCCACCTTCCCAATGGTTTTTGATAACATGATTTTAGCAGGTTATGTTTGCAAGGTTGTTGATATCAATGGTGTCATTGAAATTTTCAACCAACTTTCATTATTTAGTTCCAGACAAACTTGAATCAAAATAGACCGAAAACATAAAGTTAAATACAATAAAAGTACAGGTTGCATCTTAGACAGAGACCAACACAAATTTACAATATGGAAATTCTAACATATGGCTATGATACTAATGAAGGTGTTTAAGCTGGCCTAACCTACTAACAGTAATAAGATTAGTTCAAGTTACTAACCTTGATACACAAAGGAATGAACAGTACGAACAAGATCAGAATACTTGTCAGTCTCGCGAGCAAACTACGGTCTTGTTATGGATGGGAGTGCTCGACTCGTTCGAAATCTAGATGCCACACGTCGATCGATGCAAGAATCAATAGGGTGGAAAAAGAACTATTTCTTCTTCTTTTTGGTGAAGAAGCTGTTGGCCTCTCTCTCTCAATCTAAAGAGGATTTGTTTCTTTTGTATCAAATGTTGGTGGACAGTCTGTAAAAGATTAACCCTAAATGGTTTAGGTGACTCCTTAAATGGTTGGGTCACATGGGATTTCTTACACAAATAAGAAGCACATTCTTCTAAGCTTACTCAATTGGACTTCCCAATTAGACTCGGTACGCGGTCTTGATTACACCTTGATCAACTGGGTTATGTTTACCCATCATGGGCGACTGCTTTTTCCAATAATACATATATATACACACACACATATACATACATATATGCATAGGTACGTACGTACGTACATACATATGTACGTACGTACGTACATACATACATACATACATATTGGTGTATCATGTTAGAGATCGATGGTGGGAAGGGCTCAAGATCCCAAGTTGATGTCTTTGGTGAACTCTGATGGAATGTTCTGTTCCATAATCACCAAGTTAGTGCTTATATATGCTTGGAGATTTAGACTACGTGTGTGCTATTGGGAACATTCATGGTAGTGCACAAAGGAGTTTCCTTGTCCTCGGCTCCATTTGTCATCTTTGTGTGGATTCATGCACTTGTTGTAGGGTGTGGGGTTGCAGTTTACCGCGGGTGATAGGGTGTCAGATCCTGCCTTAGTTGTATGCTCTAAAACGATTATGAGCCTATCATATGAAAATGGTCCCGGGAGGCTAGGATAACATATGAAATTCATCCGGACTTGTGGTCATACTCAACAAGCTTCTCGGCTCGGTTTGCAAAGACTTGGTCATCTCGTCCAGGGAAAAAATGGGGACATAGGAAATTGCTGACATTCCGTATTTGGTTAATATTCTCTTGGGCTGTGTGCATAGGCTTGTTAGTCAAATGCGTGCAGTCCACATCACAAAAAAAACTATAATACAATAAAATTACAACCCGATTAGGAATGACAATATGTAGGGTATGGATAGAGTATGCCAATATCCTTACTCGTATCTGTAATTCATATCTTATATCTATACCTTACTCAAACAAGTACAAAAATTATTATCCATACTCTACTCAGAAGGTATTCGTTTACCCATTGTATAAATATGTTAGGTTAGTCTAAAAAGTAATAACATGTCAATAACTTTGAGATATTACTTACAAAAATACATAAGACATCAACAAATAAGGTGCACAATGTAATCTAAAATTCTAAAAATTCATATTTAGATTTTTTTATCATAAAAAATCCAATAGAAATATATTTCATGAATTATTGCATTTGATCTACTATTACATTAATAATTTTCTTAAAATGATAATATCTCACTGAATATGGATGTATAATAATAATTAGAAAAATTAACTTTCGGGTCCCTGAGGTTTGCTTAATTAGTAAGTCAGTCCTCGTATTTTTTGGATGTAGGGTACACGTCATTCAAAGTTGTTTTTGACTGACAGAGTTAAAGAAAATGGAACTTTACCAAACTGCCCTCCCATTTAAGTCGAAGACCACCACTTCTGTCTCTCACAGTCACAGTCCCCCTATCTCTCTCTCTCTCTCCCCTTCCTCCATCCACCAAACACAACCTTAACAATTCCCTTTTTCTCCTCCTCATTCTTCTTCTTCTTCTTCTTCTTCTTCTTCTTCTTCTTCTTCTTCTTCTTCTTCTTCTTCTTCTTTTTCTTCTTCTTCTTCTTCTTCTTCTCCTCCTCCTCCTCATCCTCCTCCTTCTCCTTCTTCTTCTTCTTCTTCTTCTTCTTCTTCCACTAAAGTTCTTAATGTTTTTTTTAGAGTTGATACTAAAGAGGAAGAGGATAAATCAATGGGGTCCATCGTAGGAGTGGTGCGTGAAGCACAAGACCACGTGATAGGAGGGGTAGAGGAAGAGGGGGAGAGACGAGAGCATTTAGAGGCGTTAGTGATGGGTCCGGTGGATGAAGAACGGCTCTGAGTTTTAGATCAAAGAAGAGAGGAGGAGATAACTTTCAAATTTGTTGCTCGAAGAAGAGAGAAGGAGATAACTTTGAGATTTGTTTTTCTTTTTTAGAGACTAGTTTATTTTCAGATCAAAGAAGAAGAAGGAGCTGCATTTCAGATTTGTGGCTCAAAGAAGAAAGACCGATATGTCGATTTTAGATTTGTCTCATTTTGGTTTGAACTATTGTTGATGGGTCGATGGATCGAAGAACCCACCTTGTTGATACGAGATTTCTGTTTTGGTTTCTTGACATTGTTGTTGTTGTTGGGATGATGTTCTTGTATATACAACCTTGTGTCATTTTCTCATTTTAACATGGTGTTCTTGTATATACAGTCTTTGAAATTGTTATTGATGAGAGGATGTTGATGTTGCGGGAAAACAACTTTGGGTTTGTTGTTCTTGATGTACAGACCTGGGTTAATTAATGCATTTGAAAAAAATATGAGTTCTTCCAATTTTTATTTCTTTTTTATTATGAGTTCTTTGAAGAAGAGAAACATAAGTCATAAGATATGAAATTATGCAACTGAAATAACCTTTTTAGACCAAAATTGACATAATCTCTTCATATTTAATCATGCAAAACTGAAATTGCTTTGAATATGAAATTGTTGCAGTTGTTTCTTATTGTGAATTTGAATTTTTTTAAGTCTGCAGAGATGAATATGAAATTGTTCTTGTTGAATCTAAAATTGTTCTTACTATGAAAAGTAGAAGAAAAAGAAATTAGGGTTTTAGGGGTATTTTTGTCTTTAAAAATTTATTCAAACAAAAAAATGGAACACGACAGTAACTTACTAACAAACTAGTAACAGACCACTAACAGAAGGACCTAAGTGCAACCCTGTTTATCACCTCAAGGATGTATATGTAACATCCTAAAAATACGAGGATCGACTTACTAATTCGGGTATACCTCAGGAACTTGAAAAATATTTTCCCTAATAATTATTTAGTATTTTTCTGATAAGTTATTATTTAGTATTATAATAGAGATAATTGTTTAGAGATTATGTCAATCTAGAATTGTAATACTTTATATTAGTGATAATATTTTAGTATAAATGTATTGTAATGGTGATTATGATATATACTGTAATCATATCTTATATATTATAATATAATTATGCGGGTATGAGTACGGCTAATGGGCGTGGGTACTGGTGTTACCTAGTAGTAAGGTAAGGCTATATTCATACTTTACTCGTACCCATATAGTAAAATGCGAGTAATACTGGTACTTGTACCCATACCCGGTCAAAGTAGGTAATACTTGTGATAACTGGGTACTGGTAGGGTACCAATTGCCATCTCTAAACCCGACTACAAAATCAAGTACCTATTTGTAGCGCAGTGAAATCACACACTAAGGTTCTGGTATGTAAACTAGCTTGCAAGCATCCCACTATTTTTGAGGGTGGAGATGCAAGATTGTTCCACAATCTAAATGCCTCATAAAGATCTAAAACGATGCAGGTTGTAGATGATAAGAGGAAACACTCTCTTTTCTTTCTATTTCTATCACACATCTCTCTCTGTTTGTCGAGAGGGACAATTTTATTTTGCAATGTCTACGGAAAAGATTGCAATATGCTTTTGTATCTCTTTTGTATAGAGAATTATTAAGCCACCTATTTAAATAAGACAATTTCAATTTAACAAAAGTGTCAATTCCTGTCCTTATCTAATTAGGACTTGTACTTCTAATTGAATGTGAACTATCAATCCTAATAATACATGGCAAACCCACTTATTTTCACATCTAACACTCACACATAAAGTCATAATATCCATTCAAGATACTAGTTATGTAGGAAAATATATTGTGTGAACAACATATAATAAGAGCACTCACGTTATACACTAGTTAAGGATATATGGTGTCATGACCCGCCTTAGCAGTGGCCAACTTGCAAGCCAAGTCGAACCTAGGGCCTTAACTCGACTGGCACAAGCTCGGTAACAATCGCATTCACATTTCACTTTTTATTAGCTAAGTTGTTTATTACTCCAATTCAGTTATCCTCTTACAGTTATAAAAAAGTAGCGAAAGACATGAGAAATATATAGTTCAAAATAGGGCTTCTATGACATAATGGTATAGAAAAACAAAACAAATCAGATACTAAATACAAATAAGTCAAATCTCACCCATTTCATTCATAGAGTATCCATTATTCAATCTTAGTCCAGAAGGTACCAAAATAAAGGCATTCATATCTAGTATGATGTTGGTGGTTGGAGGATAGTAGCGACGAAACAAGAAGACTCCTTTGCATATAGAAGCCACAAAAAAAGAGGGTTAGTAAAACATAGGGAAGTTATAAACGTGGGAAGGCTTAAAGACCAACTTCTTGGTCAAAAAAATTTTATATCGAAAATAGATATTAACGATACATTTAAAAATTCAAATTCGATATAACATTAATAATCCATTTACAATAGTTGGGTTGGATTATAATTTATATTCTTTAGTATGGGAATTGAGGGGCTATCCCACTGATAGCTAGTTGTAGCCTAAGCTATACATTACGCGTATGAGGCACATACCGTATGAGCTATTGCCTTTCTCTTATAGTTGAGATCAAACCAGATCAAAGACGTCAATGAACATCCCATAATCCTGATGGCTAGGTTTCCACACTCGAACAAAATGAACTATACTGGTGTTTTATGTGGTGTTGAATCCCTTAATTAGGTTCCACTCATGCATATGAATAGGAGATTTGAACTTGGGGTAGCGAGCAATAAAACCCCAAAGCTGGTGGCCACCCAAGGTCAAGCTGTTGATACCCTACAAAACATAATCCACAGATTCAGCCTTAATGATATTAAGGAACCCAAAGCGGACGCCCATATGATTGCGTTTCTTATCGATAAAGACAAAACACCGCACACCAATGTCTCTAAGGGATTCTTGGAGATCAACGAAAGTCCAATATGGTGCAATATTTTACACATATAAGCTTAGGAAGGTAGGGTTAGAAGGGTTTGACAGAATTTTTTTTGGTGGTATGGGGTGGTGGGAATGACGACTTTTGGCTGGCTAGGGTTTAGGTGACGAGTGAGTGAGGGGGTAGGTAGAGGTTGGTTACTCTACAAAGTGGTATATTTTCTTTTTAGGAAAATGTAAGGAATAGTGATTTGAATGGTATTTTTAAAGCAAAATGGAAATATGGTGAGAAGTGAAGGAAATAGGGCGTTCTGAATGACAAATGAAGATCTTAGGACATGCGAAGGTGCTAAGGTCAAATGAGAATCGTTATTTATTGGTCAAGCTGTTAGTTTTGGTGCTCTAGTCCAATCATTTATGTGCATTATCATTCGATATATCAATTAATAAAGAGACATTTAATTTCATATCTATAAAATATTGTTATATGTTTTATAAAGATAAAACCTATATGATGTAATCCCAATATGGCTATCCAAGAGGGGGTGAATTGGATTTCTTGCTAAGTATAAAAGTTTTTTAAAACTTTTTACAATATTTTAAAAACAGAAATCAATAGCTCAATCCAACACACACAACCTCAGGAACTGAAATGAAAATAAACAAGGAATAGAGAAAATAAATCCAAGATTTATAGTGGTTTGGTCGTCCTTGACCTACGTCCACTCCTCTAGCCTCAACTAGAGAATTTCAATCCATTAACTCTTCCTCATTTACGGGTGGAGGCAAACCACTACAACCTCTTTTTTTTTCAGGCTCACAAGAAAATCTTTACAACCACTTGTTTTTAACTGGCTCAACAAGAAAACCAACAACCACTTGTTTTTCAAAGGGAACAAACAAGCAAACCTATTCTACCTACAAGCTTTACAACCAAAACTTGATTACAAAAGGTTTAACAAAATGAGAATGATACTCTTACACCAATTCTCAAAGCAAATAGCAACACAAAAGTTTAGTTGTGGTGTAAGAACTTGAAAATACTTAGAGAGAGAAAGTCAAGAATAAAATTAGTAAAGCTTGGGTACACTCTCAATGTGTTCTCACTTCTTGCCTCTAGACTGAAAAAATCTATTTATAGCTACTCTCTTAGAAATAGCCATTGTGGGGCTCAATCAATCCGTTGTGAAAGAGCTGCAAATTGTTAATATTGTTGACCTCAGTCCTTACTACGTGCATACTATAAGTAGTTCGTGCATAGTATGCATTTCTATCAGATTATTACGCGCTGCGATCCCTCTTCTGTGTGCATAGTATTACGCCCAATATCCACTGCTTGATTTAATTAAAAACCTGGTATCTACTACGTGCGTAGCATTTTTACTGCAGTCATAATACTTCGGTTCTGTGTGCGTTGCACTGTCTTCTACGGGCATAAATGGACATCTAAGATTGCATATTTGATTTGTCACGTTATTGTGTCATATGGTGTCAAGGAATATTCAAATTTGAAATTTTCGAGGAGTGTCTCATATTTGTCTCATAGTCCTTCTCATCCAGTTCTACGAGTGTAACATAAGTTCTACGTGCGTAGAACAAAATTCTTCTGACATAATCTGATCTGCCAGCAAATGTTCTCTTTTTGAATGTCTGACACATCATAACAGAATTTGTCGCCTACTGAAAATAGCCTGTCATACCTGTCTACGCGCATAGTATCCTACTACGTGCATAGTAAGAATTTTTTTCAGAATGTAGCTATTTCCTTATACGCACATATTTCTTTCCAGTTTGGATTCAAGTCTCGTCTACGCGTATAGTATTCCATACTGTGCTCATAATATGTCACCCAAATCATTTTCCTCTTTAATATATCAATTTTATCTTGTATAATGTGCACAATAGAGGATTGGACCATTCTGTCTTCTGATGTACAAGGTACTCTGCACATAGTATCTGGTATTATGCGCATTGTAGCCATTCTATAAGACTTCAGAATTGCTTTATCTTTATCAAAGTGCATAGCTTAACTTTTTCAATTGTTTTGTTAAATCATTAAAACTTAGACAGAATTTTCATGTAGATCAAACTTGGTTCAACAATCTCCCCCTTTTTTATGATGACAAAAACAATGAAAGAGTTTGCACTCCACCTTAATCAATGAACCTACTTAGTGACACTTAAAAAAATTTTAAAATTTGATCAAGGATTGTTAAGCCTTGTCCGAGTGTTAGCCTTCCACATATCAACCAAATCACCACAGTAATTAACAACAAACTCTAAATATATTTCTCCCCTTTTTTTTGTCACAATAAAAAAGGCAAAATCAAAGAGCAAATTGACAGCCAATAGGCAATTGCATTTCATATCAAAATATAGTTGTACACAACAAGAAAGCAATAAAAATAAATATGATGCATATGTGATGAAAAAAATATGGATCCTTCAAAGCTTACCCCGTAATGGTTGAAGATTCTGGTGAGGTGACTAGCATAAGGCATATGCTCTATCATTTCCCTACTTAGAGTTCAAAGTCCTTGCTCTTCGGAGAGCTTTGATGAGATGAGCAGCTTGAAAGTTAATGAATCGTGTTGAATCAAATTGATTTTCAACATGGATACTTTGGTTCTTCTTGCTCTTCTTTGAAAGAGGCGAGACAGGGGTGCTCTGTGGATCTTTGGTAGAGCGAGGTCTCTTTCCACCTCTGGAGGATTCTCCTCGCTCAGGAGAAGATTGTTTGGATGCTATATTGGTACAAACCTTCTTAATGTTCTTTGGTGCCATACCAAACTGGATATTACGTTAGATTTAGGGTTTAGTATGTGCGTAGAGTTGCAAATGGGAAAATCTGAGAGAATTTGGGTGAGAAGTAAGATAGAGCAATTTGTGTTTTGATTCAGAGAAGTGTTTTTGAAAAGGTTAGGCAGGAATGAAAATGTTTGAAAGAAAGTAGGAGGTGAATTTAGGTTTTAAGATTCAATTTGGGTTTTAAATAACTGAAGGGTACTACGCTCGTAATATTACCTTCTACGCCTATTGTATGAAGAAGTTTGTGAAGACTTATGCGCACAGAACATGATGCTACGCTCGTAATAGACGAAATGCTCAGAATTTCAGATAGCTTCTGTTTAAAAGTGACTAGGGTTCTACGTCTGTGGTATCTAGTAGTATGTGCACAGAAAGATCAAAATGGCTTCTACGTCGACTCGACCCATATTAAGCGAATAGAACCATTCTCCATATGGATACTATGTGCGTTGACCAAAATATTATGCTGTCATCATCTCAGTACTATGCCCGCTCTATCATCTTCTACGTACGTACTGAAAGCACCTCTGAAACACTGTTATTGCTTCTCTGTACTACTAGAGTAGAGATCAATACTATGCCCATAATACTGCCATACTTGACACTCAAAATATCTTGTCTTCGACTGCGCGAACAATACTCTTTATTAGTCGCATATAATAGACCCAGAAAACTTCCAGTGATAATCCATTACATACTACGGGCACAATACCATTTGCTATGCGCGTAGCTTAAACCCATAAAATCTTCTGCTAAAATACCATGACAATCTACACCCATAGTATATTTGTTATGCACATAGTGACCAAAACTTATAATTCCTGAACCATCAGACCGATTGTTACGAGCATTGTACCTTATATAATGCGCATAACATCTATGCAGAATCCAAAATTCAGAACCTTTGATCTTCCAACTTCAGTGATTTCATTTGCATATGGATCACCTTACTATTAATGTATGCATGAATGCAAATGAACATAAATTGTGCACAAATAATTAATCAAAATTCATTTAAATCACACATACCAATTCTTCTATGAATTGAAACAAAGGTTTTCTCATCAAGGGGTTTTGTAAGAATATCAATAAGTTGATCTTCTGTTGATACAAATTCTAGTTCAATATCACCTTTAAGAACACGATCTCTAATGAAATGATGTTTGATATCAATATGATTTGTTCTAGAGTGCTGAATTGGATTTTTAAAAATACTAATGGCACTAGTGTTATCACACTTAATTGGGATCTTTGGAAACATGATTCCAAAGTCCAAAATTTGTTGCTTCATCCACAAAATTTGAGCTACAAAACTACTAGCTGCTACATATTTAGATTCAGCAGTGGATAGTACAACGCAATTTTTTTTTTTTGATAACCAAGACACTAGTGAATTACCTAAGAATTGGCAAGTGCTTGAAGTGCTTTTCCTATCTAATTGGTTTCCTGCATGATCAACATTTCTATAACCAACTAAATAAAAACAATCATTTTTAGGATACCACAAGCCTACATTCTTGGTATTAATCAAATTTCTGAAAATTCTTTTGACAACACTCAAATGAGATTCTTTTGGACAAGATTGAAAACGTACACAAAGACAAACACTGAACATAATATCAGGTTTACTGGTTGTAGGGTAAAGGAGAGATCTAATCATACCTCTATAAAACTTTTCCTCTACTCCTTTTCATTATTCATCTTTGGTTAACTTTGTAGTTGTACTCATTGGAGTTGGGGCAGATTTTACATTTTCCATTCCAAAATTTTTAAGCATATCTCCAATGTATTTGCTTTGGTTGATAAAGATTACATCCATTGTTCACTTAATTTGCAGTTTGAGAAAGTGATTAGGCTCCCCCCTCATGCTCATATCAAATTCTCTTTGCATCAACTCAGAAAACTCATTACACAAAGATGGGTTAGTAGCACCAAATATTATATCATCAACATAAATTTGAACTAATAATAAGTCATCATTTTTTGTACTTAATAAACAAAGTATTGTCCAATTTACCTCTTAAAAAACATTATCCAATAGAAATTGGCTTAATCTTTCATACCATGCTCTAGGAGCTTGCCTTAAACATATAAAGCCTTTCTTAACTTGAAGACGTGGTGTGGATGGTGAGGGTTTTCATATCCAGGAGGTTGTTCCACATACATCTCTTTCTTGATGTAGTCATTCAAGAAAGCACTCTTCACATCCATTTGAAACAACTTGAAGTCCTTGTAACAAACATAAGTGCATAGGATTCTTATAGCCTCCAATCTTGCCACCGGTGCAAAAAATTCTTCAAAGTCAATCCCCTCTTCTTGAAGTTATCCTTGAGCTACAATTCTGGATTTATGTGTGACAACTTCTTCTTCATTTTCATTGTTTATAAACACCCATTTAGCTCCAATCACCATGACTCCATCTGGTCTTGGGACAAGTTCTCATACTTGATTCCTTTCAAATTGATTGAGCTCCGCTTTCATAGATTGAGTTCAATATTCATCTTCTAGAGCATTATTTACATTCTTGGGAACTATTTTAGAGATGAAAGCAAAGTTTTCAATATGCTTGAGAGTTGATCTTCTGACTACTCCTTTTGTAGTGTCACCAATAATAAGCTCTTTGGGGTGATCTCTAGCATATCTCCATTCCTTTGTAAATTCTTTTGATTGTTCATTCTTTTGATCATCTTTGCCTTGCTTTTTTGAATCATCTTTGTCATTTAGGTTTAGATTTTCAGATTTGGTTCTAGCACCTACATCATCATTATCAACAATTTTAGAAGAGACGTGATTAGTTTCATAAAAAATGACATGAATTGATTCTTCAACCTTCTAAAGTCTTTTGTTAAAGACTCTATATGCCTTACTAATTGATGAATAACCAAGAAAAATACCCTCATCGAATTTAGCATCAAATCATAGGGCTTCCTTTCTATTGTTGTAGACAAAATATTTGCAACCAAAAGCATGAAAATAAGATATATTGGGCAACCTACCCTTCCACAACTCATAAGGAGTCTTTTTGAGTATGGAACGAATATGAGCCCTATTCACTACATAGCATGCTGTATTTACAACCTCTGCCCACAAATACTTTGGCAAATTGTTCTCATTTAACATTGTCCTTGCCATTTCTTCCAAAGTCCTATTTTCCCTCTCAACAACTCCATTTTGTTGATGTGTCCTTGGAGCAAAAAATTATGCAAATACCGTGCTCCTCACAATAGGATTCAAATGGCTCACATGAGAATTGTCCACATCTATCACTCCTAATGAAGGTAATGATGTAGCCTTTTTAATTTTGGACTCTTTTACTATAAGATGCAAATGTATGAAAAGTTTCATTTTTATGTTTTAAAAAGAAAACACATGTAAAACATGAATAATCATCAACAATCACAAAACAATAAGCTTTTCCACCAAGACTTAGAGTGCTAGAAGGACCAAACAAGTCCATATGTAAAAACTCTAAAGGTCTTGTGGTAGAAATCAAGTTTTTGCTTTGAAAAGATGATTTTGAATGCTTTCCTCTAATATATGCATCACACACTAAATCTTTTTCAAATATGATTTTTGATAAACCTTTTACTAAATTTTTTCTTGAAAGCTTTGAAATAGTATGCATACTAACATGTCCTAGCCTTCTATGCCACAACCATGTATCATCATTGTCACTAACAATGCATTTTTCATTGAATGCTTTTGAATCAAACAAGTCAACAACATAGATGTTATTATGTCTAGAACCAATAAATAAGGCATAATCATTATCATCATATACAACACATCTATTAGGTTCAAAAACCACTTTGCAATTTTTATCACAAAACTGACTTATACTTAATAAATTGTGTTTTAACTCATTTACAAGCAATACATCATCAATGGTAGGATTAGGGGACTTACCAGCCTTACCTTCCCCAACTATCTTACCTTTACCATTATCACCAAAGGTGACATATCCTCCATCTTTAGGTGAAATGGTTGAGATCATGGTTTTATCTCTGGTCATGGGGTGAGAGCAACCATTATCAAGATACCACATGTTCTTATTGGTCTTAGCTCTCATACATACCTACAAGGACACATCAAACTTTTGAAATTAGTAACCAAGCCTTTTTTAGTCTTTTTTGGTTAGTAATCACTAAGTTGTGTAAGATTATTCCTTTTGGAACCCAAATCCATTTAACCCCAACATACCTATGATGTCTCAATTTGCAAGAGTAAGCATAATGACCATTAATGCTATAATAAGAACATGCATCATCCTTTGAAAACCCTTGTTTCACAAAAATTGTTTTTGAAGTCTTTTTAGTTGAAAAAGGAATGTAGCCTAATCCATGCTTGGATAAGGATTGTCTTTGAGAACCTAAAAGTTTCTCAAGGTTTTTCTTTCCATTTGTGAGCTTTGTGGCAATGGATGAAAAATCATCAACACTTTTCTTCAAAACAGATTTTTCATTCATTAGAGCCTTATTTTCCTTTTCTAAAGTTTTCACCTTAGCTTCAAGTTTTGAAAAACTCTTTTTCAAAGTAATATGCCTACTGCCAAGTTCCTAAAATTTACTGCTTAAATCATCAAAAGAATCTTGCAATTCATCAAAAGTGTAAAGGTCATATACCTCTTTATGCTCATCACTTGATAATCATCCTCCTTGGCCATTAGACATAGGTTTACCATCTCCTATATCTCTTCATCCTCATCCGAGCTTAACTCATCACTATCACTCCAAGTTACCTTCATGGCCTTTCCCTTCTTTTTCTTTGAATATTTAGAGAATTTCTTGGGAAGAGTACACTCTTCTTTGACATGGCCCAGTTTGTTGCAATTGATTGAGCTTTCCTTCTTATAATCCTTCTTGAATTCCTTCTTTGCCTCATATTTACTGATTTGATTCTTGTTCTTCTTCCATGGCTTGTTCTTCTTCATGAACCGCTTGAATCTTGTTGCATACATTGCAATTTCCTCATCATCGCTCTCACTTGTCTCTTGAATTTTAGAATGTTCAATCACCTTATATTTTAGAGTTATTCCTCTTGTCTTGTTATTTTTAGATAATTGCTCTTCATCTTCATACAATTCCATCTCATGAGTGAGAAGAGATCTGAGTAGTTTTTGCAAGGGTAGCTTGTTGAGATTCTTTGCTTCAAGAATTGCATCTTTCTTGGATGCCCAAGATTTAGGTAATGCCCTAAAAATATTTCTCACAAGCTTTAAATTTGAGTATGTCTTGCCAAGAGCTTTCAATCCATTTAGGATGTCATTGAAATGATCAAACATTTCTTGAATTTCTACTCCCTCTTTTATCTTGAACAACTCATACTTGTGAACAAGAAGTGAGACCTTGTTTTCCTTCACTTGGGATGTTCCTTCATATCAAATTTCCAAGGTTCACCAAATCTCATGAGCAGTAGAACACTGCTGGACCTTGTTGAATTGTGTTTTTCTTAGAGCACAAAACAAAATTTGCATAGCCTTGTTGTTGTATCATACCATCTCTTTGTCACGGTCTATCCATTCAGCTTTTGGTTTCAAAATTTCCTCTCCATCTACTGTCTTCACAGGAATATAGGGACCTGTCTCTACGACGTCCCATACTTCTACAACTTCACACCTTAAGAATACCATCATTCTTGTCTTCCAATAAACATAGTCATTGCCATCAAAGAAAAGAGCTCGGTTAGTAGCCAAGCCTTCATATTTAGATATATATCCCATAGATGCCATTTGGATCTTATACGCAAAGTTGTTAGACCTTAAAATATTGAGCCTTAGCTCTGATATCAATTGTAATCCCAATATGGCTATCCAAGAGGGGGTGAATTTGATTTCTTGCTAAGTATAAAAGCTTTTTAAAACTTTTTGCAATATTTTGAAAACAGAAATATAGCTCAATCCAACACACAACCTCAGAAACTGAAATGAAAATAAGCAAGGGATAGAGAAAACAAATCCAAGATTTATAGTGGTTCGATCATCCTTGACCTACGTCCACTTCTCTAGCCTCAACTAGAGAATTTCAATCTACTAACTCTTCCTCACTTACGAGTGGATGCAAACCGTTACAACCTCTTGTTTTTCAGACTCACAAGAAAACCTTTACAATCACTTGTTTTTAACTGGCTCAACAAAAAAACCAATAACCACTTGTTTTTCAGAGGCAACAAACAAGCAAACCTATTCTACCCATAAGCTTTACAACCAAAGCTTGATTACAAAAAGGTTTAACAGAACGAGAATAATACTCTCACACCAACTCTCAAAGCAAATAGAAACACAAAAGCTTAGTTATGGTGTAAGAACTTGAAAACATTTAGAGAGAGAAAGTCAAGAATAAAATTAGCAAAGCTTGGACACACTCTCAATGCATTCTCACTTCTTGCATCTGGACTGAAGAAATCAATTTATGGCTACTCTCTTAGAAATAGCCATTATGGGGCCCAAACAATCCATTGTGAGAGAGCTGTAAATTGTTAATATTGTTGACCTCAGTCCTTACTGTGCGCATACTATAAGTAGTGTGTGCGTAGTATGCATTTCTATCAGAGTAATAAGTGTTGCGATCCCTCTTTTGCGTGCATATTATTATGCCCAGTATCCACTGCTTGATTTAATTAAAAACCTGATATCTACTATGTGCGTAGCATTTTTACCGCGGTCGTAATACTTCGGTTCTACGTGCGTTGCACTGTCTTTTACGGGCATAGACAGACATCTAAGATTGCATATTTGATTTGTCACGTGATTGTGTCACATGGTGTCAGGGAATATTCAAATTTGAAATTCCCGAGGAGCGTCTAAGATTTGTCTCATAGTCTAGCTCATTCAGCTCTACATGCCTAACACAAGTTCTACGTTCATAAAACATGATCTTTTGACGCAATCTGATTTGCCAGTAAATATTATCTTTTTTAATGTCTGACACATCATAACAAAATTTGTCACCTGATGGAAACAACCTGTCATACCCGTCTATGCGCATAGTATCCTTTACTACGTGCATAGTAAGAAACTTCTTCAGAATGTAGCTCTTTCCTTCTACACCCATATTTCTTTCCAATTTGGATTCAAGTCTCGTCTACGTGCATAGTATTCCATACTGCGTGCATATTATGTCACCTGAATGATTTTCCTCTTTACGACGTCGATTTTATCTTGTATAATGCGCACAATAGAGGATTTGACCATTCTCTCTTCTGATGTACAAGGTACTGCGCACATAGTAACTGGAATTACGGGCATTGTAGCCATTTTGGAAGACTTCAGAATTACTTTATCTTTATCAAAGTGCATAGCTTAACTTTTTCAATTGTTTTGTTAAATCATTAATACTTAGAGAGAATTTTCATGTAGACCAAACTTGGTTCAACACATGAATAGTTTATTCTTCCTTATGTCATCAAGTATGACTTGATAGTGAAATTTTAGGGATGATAATGAATACTATTATAAATGCCCCTAATCAATTATTATCATAGGAATGATAATGAATTAAGATTAGTATGTTGATAAATGGATAATCATGTTTTATTGATTATAGATATGAGACATCACTTAGAAAATAGATACACGTTAGTGAATATGTATTGGACTGGCCCGCTATGAAAACACTTCATGGATGAATGTCACAAGTAGCTTTCATGCAGTGGTGATGTTTTAGTCCCCTGACTGAAACTCATTATAGACTCCTACTTGAGAAATCACATGTTTTAACTTAGTCAAACGTTATCAGTAAAAGGATAACAATAAAGGCTATGATAGATATGTCATGAATCTTATAGAGGAGTGATAGTGAGAGTGATGAATTTGTTTCTCTTTTGAAGAGTGATATCTTTAGGCCACTTGATGAGTAGGTTTGATGGAATGTATGCATACTCAAATGAAATGATGAAAGGGTTTATCAATGCCATTTGTATATCAATCTACTTGGGATCAAGAAAAACATTAAGCAATATAAGGTTAACATGTGGTCATGTCTTATGCTTAATATAGATATCGTGAGACAAAAGTGTCACGTTCGTAACAAACATTTCATACATACGGGCATGCATCACATATAACGTACATAGTTGCGCATTCATTTGGCATTGCATATATTATTGATACATGTTTTATATGGTTTTAGAATATTCTAGAGTATGTTTACGAGAGTAATTAAAGGTATATTTGTAATGGAATCAGGGGTCAAAAGTGAAGTTATTAAGAGGCAAGACTGAATGAGTTGTTTCTTAAACACATTAGGATAGTTGTATTAATAATTTAAGTGGATGATTAAAAAACAATCAGAAGAATTAGTGGGTGCTAAGTGTCAAGAGATAAGAATGTGCAGAACAAGTGTTAGGAGTTGAAGTGTGGTGAAATTAGGTTGTGCCACTTGGTGCTTAGGAGTTGCCATATATAATTTGTAGTTAATCATGTAGGTCTCATTATTTTTATTCTCAGATCACTAAATTGAGAGAAAACAAGAGAGGAAATGTAGAGAAAGGAAGGGAAAAGCATTTCAGCTAGGCATTTTGATTTCTGGATTCTTGAACCATCTGCATATTAGGAGTGTGGTAAGTATTTATCTTTATTTTTACATGTTTATTATGCATTAGAACATGTTTTTAAAGGTCTGATATTGATTGAAACACGATTTGAACATCTATACATATGAACTGATAGATGAGGTTGCTAGCATTTAGATTTCAGTCTGTTTTGGTGATGCTGTTTTGAGGCATTTAGAATGGAATTATTTAAAGTGTAAAACATAAAATTTGTTTATATATGTGTCAAGAATATGTATGTAAATTTTGAGGGCTACATATGAGTGTAATGTTCAGTAGCTAAATTAGCGTAAATACGGCCTAATGTGTGCGTAGAGTCCATTTGAAAGAATTTAGGGCCATAATTTTAGTATAAACAGTCCCTTATATGTGTAGTGTATGTGGTTAAAATTTGAGAATGATATGAGTTAATTTGGTTGTTGACGGAAGAACATAACGAAAATCGGCAGAATGCGTAAATAGGCTAGATTTGTACCACACCGGTTGTTGCTGAGTAATGAACGTCTATTAGGGGGTTTAAAACTAATGATAATTTCTTGAATCATTCCATATATATTTATAAGTGGATATTAAAAGTGTTCAAATCAGAACATGGATCATTACATATTGCATCCAATAAGCTGCACATACGAGCATTCAGTATTGAAAGGAAATCATGTACTTATGTGTATTAGGTGAACAACATTTCAGAGATATTCCAGAGGAAAGCTAGTAATGTGGAACGTGTATTTGTACTGTGAGTGAATCCTTATGTGCTATTTGTGTTATATCGTATATTGACTGTTATATTGCAGATGATATTAAATGATATGAGATTTGCGAGATTTATGCTATGTGCTATAGAATTATGTGAATATATGATATAAGTGTATAGGTGTTATATTTATTGGTATCAGAGCAGGAATTAGATCTTTAGTGGGTAGTCATGTGTGCATAGCATTTGGATTGCAATGTACACTAAATGAGAAGTTTGATTATGTTGTTTTTACTTCAAGGTGATGTTTACAATTGGTGGAAGACAATTCCACGTGCACTAGAACAACCACCAGTGTTGCAATGTAATGATTTTCTTTGAGAATTCCATAAAAATTACACTCCACCAGTATTCAGAAATGAAAAGCGAAGGGATTTTATTGAGCTAAAGTAGAAGGATATGTCTGTTGCTGAGTATGGGTTAAAATTCACTCAGTTGTCAGTGTACATAGCAAGTCTAGTTTCCATTGAACAAGAGAAATATCATAAATTTGAGGAAGTGATGTCCTATAACATCCGCAATAGGTTGACCCCTTATGATCTGGAGACCTTTTCAAGATTGACAGCAACGACAATCAAGGCAAAAAAAACTGGAGAATGAGAAGAAAACACTCACATCAAATCCTGGTAAATCTAATGGTTGAGTTAAAAAACATAAAGAGCTTCCAGCTCCAATTCATCCTAAATTTCATCACATCTAGATGCATGAAGAATTAGTTCATACTTATAGTAGACAAACAACAAAAACAAAATGAAAACAAGATAGATAGAAAGAACCCGTTGAGAATCCTTCAATCCAACCAAAATTCACTCCCTCTTAGTGTAAATCCACATGTAAGGTGTTCTTCCCTTGAAACCCAGCCTTTCCCCT